>CACVKI010138914.1:0-150713 GCA_902732785.1 Trichogramma evanescens
TAGTCAAACTTGTGCCCTTTTATTCCAATTGACGATAAATTTAACCTAACGACTTACTATACGGGGCAATTGAAGATAATTTTTAACATTATTAATTTTTCAATAACTTTGACTACTGCCACAATTTCGACCAATTTTTCCTTTCATACAGTTGAAAAATTGAATTCAATCATTTGTTAAAATGAATGTTCCAATAAAAATGCTAATCATTGATAAAATTTTCTATAACGTTGCTACTCCCACAATTTTTGCGAATTATCCCTCTCGCAAATTTAAGTATGAAATTCAATGGTTTGTTAACCCGTCCAATACCAAGAGACATGAATTTTGACTTATTCTTCCACGCGTTATTTTTTCATGAAACTATTGTCAAATTAATGTGAAAATATCATATGTTATGCGATTTTTATCGCCCTTTTCAAAAAAAACGTGGTTTTTGAACATTTGTCTTCAAAATGATCGTATTTTTCACCACGAGTACGCATTCGGATCGGGATAAAACTCTGGATTTGGTGGCATATAGGCCTATACTAAAAGCTAGCGGCGTTGGTTCATCCAGATACAAGATGGCAGATACCAAAACAGCTGATTCAACGATTATCGGCTAAAAGACGATACGGCACAAGTTATAATGCTTTGAGATTTTTTTACCTACTAACAATGGACTCTACGAAAAAATGTTATGAAACAAAAAATATATTAGGAGGGGAGCCTGGAGAAGGGGAACCCTCAAAATGCCGTGAAAAATGACACAATTTTACGTTATTTTGAGGGGAGCCTGGAGGAGGGGATCTTTATGGTATATATATATAGCAAGATAATCAAAAGCAACACCACGGGCACACCTAAAAAAACAAAAAAACCCATTTACAAATAAAAAATATTCATAAAATTCTATAAAAAATAAATACAATTTCATTACTATCCTACTACATCTTTCATTATATAATTTTTTTTCTTTCTCTATATCTTTTAATCACTCCTAATGATATCTCTCTCTCTCTCTCTACTCTCTTTAACACATACAAATCACAACATCTTCAGTTTCAATGGCAACAAGGACAACAAATAACTTTTTGATATCACCTGCAAGAGCAGTGTGATAGACCTAAATAATCACGCGTGCACTCCAAACCCCACACCGGGCGAAGATACTATTATAATATAAATACATAATCCGGGGCTCAAAAATCGCGCTTCTTTATGAAGAATCGCTGAAGAGCATCCATCCTCCTAACTCATACCAACAAGAAAAATGTATTCAGATCCCCAACAGGACCTAACAATTACAAAGAGTTAATGTAAAACTTGATTACAATGACTTACCTCAGCGTCGTCGAATTTCTCGATAATGCGCTGGTAAAGATCGGTCATATTCTGAACGATGGCGCAATCCTCGTGCAGCCTGAGCTTCTGTAAACCGATGTCTCTGACCGTCTTGGGCAGCTCGAATCCGAGCCGCTCGAGCAGCTCAGCTTCGCGAATGACCTCGAATATTTCGACGTCGAAATTAACCGCAAGTTTGATCTGGTTTTCCAAGAGCAGCGCGCCACGCAACATGTCGGCGTTTTTCTTCATATGCATTTGAAATTTGTCTTGCGTTATGGTCGACGCGATGCTAGAAGTTCGACTCTTGGACATCCTCGTATCGAATCTCGTGGATTGGCTCCTAAAAGTGAAGGTGGTTCTTCCACTGGCAGCAATGGATTTGATATCATCCGTGGTGGAGGCAGGGGCGGCTAAGCTGCTCTTATCGCCCCTCGAGAATATCGTCCCGGTGACCGAGCGCATGTCACCACTGCCGGACTTTGACATTACGTTGATCTTCAATGTTTTTGATGGCGCCTTCATGACCTCGGCTGAAAATAAGAGATCTCAGCTCAATCTCAGGTTAAACGTACCGACCAACTCGAGCGAATTCTTACACATTTTTTTCTCCATTGGTTTGAGGGCGAGGATGTTACGGCGCATCGAAACAGATATTCTTTTCTGAGCTTTTTTCAAAAATTCTTCGAATTTTCGCTCCTCGAAGTCCTTCATGCGTTTGCCCAGAATCACGTAATGCTCGAAAGCTATGTGGCGAAGTTCGCTCTCGTCGAGCTCCTTGACTTGCTGAAAAACTAGGGCAGGACTCTTCATTCGGTGGAACAATTGACGCTCCCAGTATATGGATCCCGACACCAGCGGATGCTCGCTCAGTATCGGAGGGTGACGCTTATCTACGAAAACAGGCGTTTATGTAGCAGTGTGCGAAAATCAATGCTCACGTCTCACTTTTTTCAAAAATGTTCTCAATCTCGTCGATCTCTTTGCTGAACTGCTTCATGATCAGATCGAACTTCATGATGAGCCGCTCTTGCACAGCCTCTCTCGTCTTGATGTTTCTGAATTTCATGAGAACCATGAGGGCCTCCTCGGCCCTGATGAGAGCGCCGAAAATCTCGTCGACGAACATCTTGGCCTCGTTCTCGAGTCTCTCGGCCTCGCCACGAAACCAGGACATGGTCGCATCCCAACTGTCGTGGTTGTACTCGTTGTAAGCCTCGTTTTCCGCGTTTTTTATGGGCCCGAGCAGATTATCGACTCGCTCGGCTATGTTGTCGACTCGGGCCGGATCGTCGACGATGGACTTGAGCTCTTCGCCGAATATATTGTGGAAGTCGCGCATCACTCCAGCAACCTCGTTGAGATTGGCCGAGACCCGAGCGAGGTAGTCCGTGTCTTTGAAGAGCCTCACTTGATCGAATTCCCAGCGTTTACCCTTGCCGGATGACTCGATGCTCTGGCGAGTTGCGAGGTACGACTTTTTCCAAAGGGTCAGCATATTGTGAACAGACTCGGTCTTTTCCAAAATTTTGCGTGTCGGTAGCCTGCTCGTGCAAATTTTCACCTTAAATAAGGGTCGCTATTCTTGACACACACACAAAATCGATAGGAGGACTTACTCGAAAAGTTGTCTTATTCCCATGTTTCTGCGGACATTTTGCACCAATTGCCAGGATATCTTTTCGATGAGCGAAACCATCTGCTCCTCGCTCGAATAATAGTTTGATAAAATCCAGATCATGCGCAAGTGCTCCCAAAGAGGCGGTATGGTACTTTCTATTCCGGCGAAGGTCTCGGCAGTCTCGATCACCTTAAAGTGCCTCAAGACCGTACCGAGAAATTTGTTATTTTCCTTGGCACCGGCGTAGAGATCGTTGATCTCGCGCTTGTAATGATCGAAGCCCGCGCCTATGGCCGAATTGGCCAGATCCAAAATGTTCGTGACTCGCTGCACGGGGCCGCTCTTGAGCTGATGCACGAGCTGAGACAAGCCGATCTCCCGATCTTGCCAGTAGTCGTACTCGGCCATCGGGTCGCGGCCCATCAATGTTTTGGCCGTGTACTTATCTATGACCGTTTGAATGTGCTTTTCCCACGACATCACCGTCTCTTCGAGCAGCCGAACAAATTTTGCGTCTCTCGACAGATCGAGGTCCTTCTTGTTGCGGCTGACGCCCGCAAAAACGTCTACGGTCGATAAGAGATTCTCGTCTTGCGAGTCCCAAGATCTGGAAAAAAGCATCGTTCGTTTAATCGTATCTACGCTTTGTTTTACATACCTGTCCATTGAGACAATGAGTGAGTCGAGGTCGCGTTGCAAATTGCTCTTTGACAAATTCAGCTCTTCGGCTTGGATTAGGTCGATCGTAGCATCGTATCCGTTCTCCTTTATCACTTTTTGAACTTGATCTTTGCCCAGCGACTGCATCTTCAATATCTCCCTAAAAACCTTTTCCAGCATCGACTTCAGACTTTCGAGAGTGTCGGGTTGCAGCGAGCCAAGGAGCAGATGCGACGGCATCTCATCGAAAGCATCGTCCATCGAGTTGAACGTCGGTATGGCGGATTCGCTCGAGCGCACCATGAAAATAAGCCTCTGCTTGATTAATTCTTCGTCGGACGTGTCGAGCTCGCCAAAAACACAATGAAGTACGGGGATCAGCACTTCGCGATCGACTACTTTCTGTATAAATTAAATAAGATCAAAATAATGCACACCAACTGTAGCGATAAAAACTTACTCTGGTGAGTATGTAATTTTCTTCTTTACCAGGAGGAGGCACGAAATCGACATCCTCCACTGAAATTCAATATTAAAAAATCAAAAATGCAATATTAAAAAATGTTTTAAATTACACGACCAGCGTTGCCTTACAATCTTTATGCTCAATGGAAACAACTTCATCTTTCTCATCCTCGTTTTCCATTTCTTCCTCGTTAGCATCGGCATCGATGTGGCTTTCTTCGTCTTCGATTCGTAAGGCTGTCGTTTCTTCGGCATTTTCTTCCTCGGGGGCTTGATCGATCGAGGAATCAGTGCGGTCGAGTTTAGCTTTGCTATTTTTACGTGACGGTTTATTCGATTTAGTTTTTTTAGCACCTTTGCCCTTTGTCTTTCGTTTATCTATACATATGAAAAGTAATAAAAATTTCAAATTCAAAATACAACCAAGTTGAAAAAACTATAGTGCAGTAACAAATCGATGGGTGCAGCAAAAATTCAATAAAATGTTTACCATCGTCGCCACTTTTAACTAATCTTTGCGACTTAACGTGGGCAGCGAAAGCTCCCATGGCTGATATTTTTGAACGACCTATCGATGCACAGTTTGTGATAGATAAGAATTTTCTAATGATTTCAATTTTACTGCCCTGAAATCAAGAATTAAACTTTTTACTTGTCGACTACTGTACCTTCTTCCCATACAGAAACTTCCTCTTGTATAATTTCAGCTCTCTGGGATTTGTAAAAATAAACAACTTTGTTTTCGAGTTCTGCATTCTCGTAAGTATCAGTATTTAAGAACTTCAATAGTTTTTCTTCATTTGCATGATTATTACTCTGTAATGGAAAAGATTCGGTGTTTTCAATTTTGCTTGCAACTTTTTATTAAAAAATATGATGGTTTTACGTTCAAAAGGTCGTTGAAAAGATTATAATCATCAGTAAGTTCAAGTAGCTTCAATATTGTTTCTCTGATCCAAAGAACACTGTAAAGACAATAATGTTGAATAAAAAGACAGAATTTACTATAAAAATTCACTTTTATTCAAATAATATTGAAGATATTATTGTAAGACTACAAAAATCAAAATCTTAACTAAAGGCTTATAACATAACTATAAAATAATACCGATAATCCATGGCCGGCGATGAAGTGCTGGGTTTAATGGCTATTTTACTTTCGGATTGAGAATTCCTGGCGGCATTATTTTCTGACATTGTAACTGTCTACTTTACACTGAAAAGTTGATCGATTAACACACCATAGCCGAGAGCATGGCGCACACCACCACGCACGTTTCTATGGTTGCAAACGACTCTTTCCTCTCTCTCTCTCTCTCTCTCTCTTTCTCTCAATATATTTTCTTTTCACGCGCAATATTGCAAACTCAACGTCATGGTACGGTATTCATTCAAATAGGTTACATACCTATAAACATACAGTAAAAATTGACTCTCAACGACCCATGCTCTATGAGTGTATTTGCATAGCTACTACACATACATTAGCCTTTCAGATCTCTATGCATGTATAAACTTAAAATTGAGAAGATACATTTGAGAAAATTGACTACGATAAAAAATATCTGGGACGATTACACAAGTAAAAAATATATTGCTATACAAATTCATTTATGATCTATTAAAAAAAATCGGCAGATATTCCAGTCAAAATCTTATAAATTAAAGAAGCTTAAAAGTAAAAAAGTATTGTACAGATTCGATAAATTAAGCGCTATGAATTATTTTGTTTCGGACGTATCTTCTTCGCTGTAATCAAAACGATGAGAGTCTTCGTTATAGTCCTTGGCGTCATTGTACGTCGCCTTGTCGTTAGCATCGGTCACGTTTATAACAAGGCCAGATGGCGGTTTGAGGTATTGATCAGAAGGCTGTGTGTCTTCGACGAGGCCCTTCTTAACCGCCTCCAGATACTCTTGTTTACCTCTTTCGCTGCCAATTTCGAAGCCCAAGGCAGGTATGAATTCGGTCTCGAAAGTAGCGTTCGCCGGAGATTCCGTCGAGTTACTTTTCAACGTTGACTCGGCATTGGAATAGCGCAACGAGTTGATGCGCTCCGGCGAGTAGGAACTTGGCGTCACTGGACCCTCGTCGTCTTCGTCGAGGTCGACGTTCATGTGCTCTCGAATGAGTTCCAATTTTTTACGATACGAGCGCGATTTCATGATTCTGTAGAGGTTGAAGTCCGGCTCGGGGATGTCTTGGTAGACGCGGTGCAACATCATCGATGGTTTTTGCGGGGCCGCAGTATCGTAGTAGTTGACTTGAGCCTGCGATATCGGTGGCGGGGCCTCGAAATTTTGGTACTGCGGATCGTTGAGTCCATAGCTCGGTGGTTGTGCATACGAGTCCGTCTCGGAAGCATCGCGTCCGAAGGCCTCGTAATTGTAGATCGGAGCCTCGAAGTCCGATTCTCTGAGCGGCATGTTCCGATCGTCGAAATAATTTTGTCTGCTGTCCTGATACCTGTAGCGCTGCTTCACATTTTGTTTGGCACTCGGAGTTCTCGGCACGGAGGTATCGCCATTTGCTACTTGGCTCATGGCGTAGAGAACATTCGATGGCTTATCTTGCAACCCTGCGTTGATTTCATAAGGATTCGTTTGTTCGATAGGGATGAGCGGTGCCTCGGTTACTTCCCTGAATTTGTTCACCTTGCGATTTCTCGACGGAGAAACACGAGAACCATATTTTTCATAATTATTCCTTTCTTCGTAGTAATTCGGGACTTCTCTTTGCTGATATTCTACGTTTTGCTGGTAGTTGACGTTTTGATAATTATCCGAATTGGGTCGTACGTTCGAGCGGGCTTGTTGAGGTCGTCTCCTGCGAAACTCAACGGATCTCTGTGGCTCGACTTTTGGAGGTTCTTCCAGGTACTGCTGTGGCAGCTGCCTGTTCGTTTGGTACTCCACTCGTTCGTCGTCTCTGTTCTCGTAATCTCTCGCTGGCTCCCTGTAATTCGATGCGAATCTCGGTTGTTCGCCACGAGTTCGGTACTTTTGACCGGAGTAGTTGCTCTGGTAATTTCGAACGGGTCCTCGTCTGCTGTTGAAGTTCTGATTGGCTTTCTGATAAGCAACGGCGGCATCTTCCTCCTCGTAATCATCATTAGCTGCGTAATACTGCTGAGGAGCTTGCGTGGTCGTCGTGCTGCTGCTTACCGGTCGACGACCCCTGTAATTTACGCGTCCCCTACTCGGCGCCTTCCTGTTGTAAATCGATTCGGAGGCTCTGGAGCTTGGAGTGGTTCTGGTAAACAAGTAGGATCGTTGGGTCGTCACAGCAGGGCTTTCGGCTTCGCTCTGCTTGGGTTTGACAGCTTCGCTTTCGGATGAGTCAACGGGTTGCTCGATTCTTTGACTTATCAATTTGCTCAGCGACTGACTGTCCAACGGAGTCTGAATTTCCAGCTGCTTTTCAGTATCGTTCAATGTCAAAGTGACCGCGAATGGCGCGTTGCTTTCCACGTGAGAGTCGGCAATTTGTTCGCTGGCGTTTGTGGCCTTGTTTTCGTTTGCTAATGGCGATTCTGTGGAACCTACCTCGGAAGGTAAAGTAGTTTTAAATTCTTGAACGTTGATACGAAAACTGGAGTTTTCGTCTGGGCTACTCGGAATTTCCGTTGCACCCGTGAAATAATCATCGTTGTCGGGAAACGTATAGGACGTAGTCGTTTCCACCGATCGCTCGTCCAAGTTCGGCAGGGTCGTGGCTTCGGTCTCGTACTGAACAGTGGTGGTCTCTGCGACTGGAGTTTCCGTTGCATAAATTAAATTCTCACCTGTGCTCGACTTAGCCACTTCTTGATCGGCTACCAGTGTCGTAGGAACTGCGGTTGTTGTTTCAAGTTCTAATTTTTGCTCGACTTCTTCAACTTTCCGTTCGGTTCCTGAGCT
This sequence comes from Trichogramma evanescens, assembly GCA_902732785.1. Lineage (NCBI taxonomy): Eukaryota > Metazoa > Arthropoda > Insecta > Hymenoptera > Trichogrammatidae > Trichogramma > Trichogramma evanescens. Next base: position 7,972 of record CACVKI010138914.1, read on the forward strand.
AACCAAGCCAATGCTCTCTTTACCTATCATATCTTCCTTGTATTCATTCGATTTGGTAGTGGAAATATTTTCTTCGTATTTTTCCGTTGAATAGCTCAAGTTGAGATTCTGTACCGTGGATTCGGTCGGATTTTTAAACGACTCAGCCGACGAAGTCTTGTAGTAAGAGGGGGTGGTCGTGTAGTATCTTGTCGTTTTCGGCGTTGTGTACTTAGATCCTCGGACTCTATATCTGGCATTCTGGGCACTGACTTTCGGTTTGCTTCTAATTTCCGTATCTTCGTCTATCGTCTTAATTCTAATGACCGGCGAATCGGTCATAGGTACAATCACGGGCTCGTTCGACCTTAGCGAGCCTCTCGTTTGGTACTTATTTTCATAATTCAAGTTGTTTTCTTGCCTGCTTACGATGGAGATGATTTTATTGTGTTCTCGATCTTGATCTTGATAATCACTGTCTTGATGATTACTCAGAGTTTGCTGAACTTTCTGACGATCCTCGAGTTCTGAGTCGTAATCTTGAAACAGTTTGAAATAATGTTTTTTGGTTTCGGAACAGGGCACCTTGGTCCACCAATCGCAAGTGAGCAAACGCTGACTGAACAGCGAACCGATTGGGCACAAGAACGACGAAGTATGGCCTGAATCACAGACGTGGAATACTTGGCAGCCAGCTTCTTCGTCGGCGTAATAACCTGTAACAATTTTCAATTACATGTTAGATAATAGACCGCAGATTTGTCATTTTATCTCTGACTAGTATCATTTCTTTAGTATAAATATTTCGTGCGAGAATCAAAGCTTGAATCTATTTGGGCTAAACAAAAAAAATATTTACCACAAACTCTTCAATTCGATAGACGTTACATAAAAAAAAGGGTAAAAAATAAGAATTTTGCGCAATGTTTGTAATCAGCATTAATCAATAAAGAAAAATAATAGCTGTGAGTCGTTTTTACGATCTCGGTTCGTCGTGAATTATAGCTTTTTACGGCCATGTACGCATCAACAACAGAATAAATTTTACACTCTTGACGCGTTGATACATATTATTACGAGCAGACTCGAAAAATATTTTTAAGACGATTTTTTTCATCTCGCAGGAGCTCGTGTCACGGAAAATCTTGAATGCACATTACAAAATGCCCTTTGATGATTTATATTTCCATTCGTTAAGCATCTGCCAGCGTACGAGAAGAAATACGGGTGCGATTTTTTTTTCATCAAAACGAGACGCAAAGTTTAAAATTGAAATTACAGAACATGTGCTGGGCTTTTGCAAGCATCAGTTTGAGAATAACGAGGTACTTGGCTCGCGCAGGCTAGAATCTCGCGCGGCCCTTTTCATACAAGTAGCGAGTCGGTACGCGGTCAGCGGCTATAATTATTTTCCCCTCGAAGCGCGGATTTATCCTTTTTTTTGTGCGACATGCGTACACGCGAAGAAATAATAAAATCTCAGTGAAACAATATGATCGCGCTCTATTGTCTCGTAAAAGGATGAAAAAAGGAAGAGTTTCGGAGGCGCGCATCATCCAAGCCATGCGCGGCTTTCACTACAAAGAATTTCAAGATCGTAAAAATGCAGCGCGTTACATCTCGCTCTTGTGCGTACGTGCGCGCTTATATATATATATATATATATAGACACTGGGCCGCATTGCTGCACATTGCTGCATTGATGCACTGCTGCCGAGTGCCCTATTATTTTCTTCGGACTTTTTTAGAGCAGTTCTGCGTATAATGACGTATAAATCAAGCCCCGGCCGTTGCGAAACGTAACTCGTTCGCGATGTAAATAACGAGAAAAAAAAGAAGATGTTGTGCAAATTTTCCAAAGTCCATCTATATAGATAAGGACTCGGGGGCTCGATGGGAGAGAGGAGAAAGAAATGAATTAAATAAGGCAGCGATGATATGTACGACTCACCTCGGTCTTTGCCGGAGCAGCTGAACGAAGTTCTCGGTAATCTCTTGTAGGCGGGATAATCTACGCCGGGTTCACCGGGTACGTTGTTCCTGAGACCTTGGAGCTCTGCAAATAGGCGCGCATGCATGCCATTATAATATACACTTGCATGAATGCACCGAGCAGCACAATAAGAACGAGGCAAACTTACCCGCTTCCTCCATCTCCAGGTTGTCGCGATACTGGCCTTTGTAATCATTGTAAAAGCCGTCTTTCACTGGCTCGTAGTGTTTTCTGCGTTACGATCAAATCGATGAATATTTTATCATCAACGAATTGCTCTATGCGTTTGTTGTATGTATATGGGGTATACAAACCTGCCGCGAGTTCCATCGATGCTTCGTCTGGCCAATACCTTTTTCGCTCGATCGAAGCTGTCGTCGTCCTCCTCGTTGTGTTGCTGACTGGCTAGGATGAGCTCGCAGCTCCAGCACAGCAGGACTACGAGAACTGAAAGAGAGAGAGAGAGAAAAAAATCACGTTATCCTTAGTTTGTTTTGCTTTCGAAGAAGAGAGCAGCGTCCGCGCTCGTGATTTTGAAGGCTCGTTACACGTCCGCGTCGACGTTTTATGTTCTCGCCCAAAGAAACGCCACGGGACGCGCGTAGGCCTATGCGGCTGCACGACATTGCGTCATCGCAATGTAATAATCAAATGGTCAAATTTATGAAGTCTCGAACATTTCAACGAACGAATCCGAGAGTCGTTTTTGATCTTCTGGACTTACAACGCATACTTGTATATATAATATGCTCGCAACGCATTTGCAATCGAATTGCAGTCATTACGCGTACACGTGCATCGTCTCTGCGCTCGATGGATAATTGAATGTTGCATACGAATTCCGATATTTTTTGCCCTTTTATTTGACCAAGTAAGTTCGCGGCGTCGTTTTCATCAAATAACCCTGCATCTATACGTATCGCTTACAAAAGGTACAGATCGCGTGTGCAGCTCGGAGCGATGTGCGCGCTTGCGTCTTCTTTTTTCTTTTTTTTTGTTTACGCTCAACATGTCACATGCCCTCGGGGACCACCCAGTAATTTCAATTGAATTTTTGTGTAATAGTGATATGGTTTGTTACAAGTGCACGGCCAGCTCTCTATACCTTGTAGCGTAAAATAGGCGCATAACTCGCGCGTATACGCATTACTTGCGCAATCTCGGAAGTACGATATTAACGTCGCGCTCACAGGATTTTATGCTTTCGTCGTCGAGGACGTTATTTTTGCTCTAATTTGGCACGGATCAGCGTGTCTATATGAAATGCAGCTCTGCATTTTATTATATGCTTTTCGAGGATTTTATTAAGCCATGATTAGAGTGCAAATGTGATTTATGTAAGTCGTCGCGGGAGCAATGGACCCCGGCGCGGACGCGCGCGCAACGAGCATTTTACGATGATACTTGCTGCTGCACACATTGTTTATTATCATGTGAATCATAAATTTCGCGAAAAAGCATTTTTTGCTCTCGGCAACGACGAGTCGCCCACCGCTCCGAGTGATATAATTTAAAATATTTGAAAGTAACGCAACGTTAAGCGCACAAATGCAACATCATTTTGACTCGTAAACACGAGTGCAATATTTTTTTTTTCATCAACTAATTTTACTTGCCTACCGAGAATTCGTCGATTCCGATTTCATTGTTCAGTACCAGCACTGGTCAATCATCTCCAGAAAAACCGCGATGATTCCGACTACGAGGCTTCTTTCACTCCGTGTACACACACATACGAACGTATGTGTATTTTCAAAGGTCAATAACTTACGTCTGTCGAGTTAACTCATTGCTATTTGCCTCAGAATTGTAGTAAATCAAAGAATAATATATTTTAAAAGTTAATAAGAAAAAACTTTCACGGCGGCTTTAGCGCGCGCAGCCAAGTCGACAGAGGTCGTGGCCAAGAGCGCTATCGAAAACATTTTACGATTGAACATTTTTTTTATTTAAAATAAATATTTTTCTAAAATTAAACAGTGCAGTTTATTATTTATTTTTATTTTTTTTTTTTACACTTCTGTGGAAATTGAATGGTTTTGTTGTACTCATGAATGTATTGGAAATCGAGTGAAAACTGTAAATATCGGTAAACTATATTGAGCTGATCGGTAGTAAAAGATACATACGTGTTATACTTATTTTATGAAATTGATAGGGTATACACGAACATTATCGTCGATTTCTGTCAAAACTGCAGGGAACTCTCACGAAGACAATAAAAATGATGAGTTTGAAGCGATTGACATAAACAGCAGTTTCATTTACCGAGCAAGGAGTAAAAGGTGGGAAAGTTTTTAATGGTGACATATAGTGCGTATCATATACTTAAACACTAAAGTTACACACGAAATTTTCTATATATAAACACAATGAAGATGGGACCGAGCGAAAGCTTTGCTATCCTATCAGGTGTTATATATTTTGCGGCTTTTTAAAAGCTATGCTCGCAAAGTGTCGACGCAATGATTCATAATAACTATATTATACACTTCGAACAGACAACGAAACGGAAATTAATATATTTTTTATATAGTACAACAGCTTGTGATTTCATCTGTGTAATACTGAATTTTTCGCGTTTAAATTTTAATGAAAATTGATGAATCGAAGAATTTAGAAAAATAAAACAATTCTTAATTGGAGCAGAAAGAAAAATTGTGTTCGCAAAAAATATTTCTAGACAAGAATGATCAGCATTTAATTTACAAAAAGCAATTTTCATTTATTTTTCTCTTCTGGAGAATAAATTTTTATCGAACTATTATTACTTATTGTTGCTTCGTTAAATGCAAATATTTCGGGTCATTTTGAACGAATTCAAGTAATTTTGTACTTACATATGGCTTTGCACTGCATTATCACTAACTTAATTTGAAAACACTTTTATTAGAAAAAAAATTGTCTTCAACAACTAATGCAGCTACAGCAGCACTAAAAGCGCACAAGAGCAAGCATCGATCGCGTGCAATGTTCTGTTCATCACTGAGTGTAAACAGGTGAGGCCTAGGGGCTCATATCTTGGTTGGTCCCCGACCCCCACCTCGCGGGCACCGGTCTTACATTTGGGCCCGATAGCAGTGGATGATGCTATTTCTGTTTTTTTGCCGTGGGGACAGATTTTAAAAAATCGGTGAGTCAGTTGAGTAACGATGCGATGATTCGTCCTCTATTGCAAAGTTGATAGACGGCTCGTAAAAATTATATTTTATTGAGATTAATAAAGCGAGACTTTTTTATTTTGAATTTTTCTTATCGCTGCTTGTAAAAAAAAACTGTAATAAAACAATTCGAACGAGTCCAACCTACATACAATAGTGCGTATAACACAAGTAATTTGCCGGGTAAATAGTCAAAGATAGGCGATTTTCTAATATTCCGTTTGCTGCCGCGTCCATTGATGATATCAGTAATGGAAATAAAGTTAGGATTCATGAATGAGCGATTCAGTCAAAAATTTCGACTGATTCACCAGACGTCACTTGAATGATTTGCATAGAAAATAGAGAGGTATAAATAATCAAATTCGATATACTTAAGTGCGTGTGTATCCGCGCTATCGACTAGATCATTCGACAAGCTAAACTCGAGCGTGAAAAAAGTTGTTTGTTTTTAATAAAAGACCGAGACGATGAGTAACTAATTTTTCATAAGTTATATACAACAACAAACAGACTGCAATCGGATAAATATAAATCCGAAAAATTCTCAGTGATATCAGTCACGCAGGTGCGTGTATGGAAAAAGTATAGAAGCGCGCGCAAAAATCATCTGCGTCGTCTTTATAGCTCACGTTTCAATGTAAAGGACTCTTAGAAAGATCTCGTATAGGTATCGCTGAGAAAAAAAAGCAATTGTCAATTTTGGGCACGCAATCGAACAAATACGAAAATTACATAAGGATGACGTGCGTGTAAAATAATTAGAAAGTCTCACCTATGGTCGAGTACGGCAAAAGAATTTCGGTGAATGACTTTTGACTTTTGCCGCCCGCGCTCGAGCGCGATCCTCCACGAATTCTCAATGAGGATCTCGCGGGCGCGCGTAAATAGGGTAAACCGTTGGAAGTCGTTGTTTCTTTGCACGCTCACTGCCTAATACGCAGTAGGGTTCAATTATGCTAACAAGCGATTAATTGCTTCTCTTTCTATTGCTAAATAATGCCCATCCGTTTGCGTAAGTTCAATGACACGTTGGCAAGGCGAATTTCTTTGTCTATGTAAGTGTAACTCGAGAGAAAAAAAGAGTAGCATAACAGACCTATTCCGTTATTTTCTTCTTATTTTTCTCCTTTTTTTGCGTCAAATTTTTCATCGCGTATTGCAGGGGATTATAATATAAGCCCATTGCAAAAGCTAAAAGCCACCAAATCTTAGAATCCTTGTCATTAAGTTGATATGTTGTTGCCGCTGCCGTGGCTCTGTCGCATCTACATATTGCGCAAAGGCGTCTTTTCCCTATTTACATTGCATTGTGCACAGAAGGTATTGCCGCATAATTTTTATACACTCTTGGCTCGCGTGTTTAAAAGGATTGACGAGCCGAAAATATTAGGGTCATCGCGTACAATTAAATTTACCCAAGCCTCTCGCGTACTTGTACTCATCCGATAGAGCGTTTAAGGCCAATTATTAGCCGCGTTCGAAGCGATAAAATGATCATAAAACACTTGAAAATGCAGTGCGACCTTGAGGCCGCACTTCATTTCGTATACAACGTGTAAGAAGAGTCGCGAAATAATAAAACAACAACAACCGCATGGGATTGTAAATGCTTTCGTTACATGGGTCGTTGTCAAATTAACTGCGGTTTCGCAGCGAATGTTTATTCGTCGATGAGAAAGGATAATTATAAAAAGATTATTGCAATATTACGCAGTGTATCATCAAAATTCTCGAATGCTGCTGCGACGTCGAGCCAGCATGATATGACTGGGTATCCGGAAAGAGACATTACTATTCGCGTGTGAAAAAAAGGCAAAGGAACACAAGAGCAACGCGTGGATGCTATAACTGCTCGATGATATAAATGTTTATTTTCGGGTTGGGTAATAATTTAGCTGGCTCGAGTGACGGCTCTCTCTCTCTTTCTGCTGGGCCTCTTTGTTTCCTCGATCTTTGGCTTTGTAATATATGCGCTCGCTGCGCGCCTATGCCTCTGCATATATAGATAAATACTTATTATGCGCGCGTAAAGCCGTTGGACGTGTAGCCGGGCGTGTAATGGGCGGCCGACGGCCACTGGGTCATTATCGAGCCTGCTCATGATCGCGCGGGCGCGCGCCTCTTCGTTCCCGCATTGTTTTGCTCACAAATCAATCGGCTGACGTCTTGCCTCGTTTATTCGCGCTTACATCTTTAATTAAATTGACAAAATTCGATACTTACGTTGGTGTCTTTATATCGCGGATTAACGATGAATCTAGATTATTCGCATTTTTCATTCGTATTCGTTATATCATCGTCTGGGAAGGCGCCACACACCCATCGCTTAATGTTGTATTCAAAATATTGTCCAAATTGCTATGAGATTCGTGCAAACAATTCTGAAGGCCAACATTACAACGTCTAATATGTCCTGATTACCATACGCACCTTCAAACTAGTCGCTTTTTTAGACAACTTTTTGCGTAATAGGGCCAGCCCTCGATACGCGGCCACTTTTACTCAAATTAATTGCAAACGTTTGGACAAGTTTTAAAATGATTTAAATGTTATAGTCGAGGTAATTATTATTCATTGGGTGTAATTTTTGTTTTTCAAAGTGTTTTTTTAAATGAAATAATGGAAATGCTTACACCATATTTAAAAGTGACCGGATATTGGCGCATAATGATTTTTTTTAAAATCGACTACTTTTTAATTTAAAATATGACGTTTCAAACTATTCTTTCAAATTTTCTTTGAGAATTTGGACAGCTTCAGGGATTCATTTCAAGTTTTTAATGTCAAATTTAAATTTGTTCTTAATGTATTATGCATATCTACTCCATGGGAGAGAACAATTTAATTTTTATTTTACTCTTGTAACTGAAAGCAACGATTGTCTGTCTTTTTTCAATATCTTCATCTACTATCATCTACCTACTTATCTGTTGGTCGCCGAGATACGCCGGCAGACGGTATGTGTACCTATATACATGTGTGCAGCACAGGCACTGCGCATGATGCGAGCACGTTTCAAAAAACCGCCTGCTAGGTTTCAAGCGACACATGCCGCAATGTTTACTACATTTCATGTAACTCTCAATTCGCTTCTTCGCTTCATTTAAATGATAATATGAAATGTGTAAGTACGTTTACAATCGCGAAAAAAGTACTTAGCAAAAGTCAACGGTCTTTGAAACTCTACGATCAGTGCAAACATGAATACTCATCGAGCAAACAGGCGTTCGCAGAGAGTGAAAGTGACAAAGAAAAACAAAATTTGCTCGAAAATGAAACTAGATTCAATGAGATAAATTTGCAAATGTTATCTAGAAATTTATATCAACAGATTTTTGGCAACGACTGTAAGAGAGCTGAATTCGACGAAAACGCAGTGTTGTCGGTGAAAAAAGATTTGGCTAAATTTGAAATATCTACTTCCAATTCAGAAATTATACCGTATGTAAATATAACCATTCCTCCACTTAAAGGTTCTAACATTGAAGAACACTTTAAAAATATAGCAAGGGAACAAATTGATCCATACTTAAATATTATTTTCAATTTGCTGGGTAATATTCCTCCTATGCCCAAAAAATTTGTACTCCAAGAAGGATGGACCAAATACTATAACAATACATATGAATCTGTTGATTATCCTGAAGAAGATGGATTAATTTATGATGTTGAAGTTTGCGTAAAAAATGGACCATTTCCAACCTTGGCTACTGCTGTTGGGAATAACGCATGGTATAGTTGGTGTTCAAAACAGCTCATAGACGGTGGGTCACAAAATTTCAGTAATAAAATTGTTACACCAGATTACTTAATTCCTTTGGAAAGTTCTAAAAGTGATAAAGGAACTTGTTTTAATAACTTTCAAAAAACCCCAAAAATAATTGTTGGGCACAATGTTTCCTATGATCGTGTTCGAACAAAAGAACAATATTGGTTGAATGAGACAGCCACTAGATTCTTGGACACTATGTCTTTACATATTTGCATAAGTGGTTCAAGTAGTTATCAAAGAACTATTTTACAATCTAAAAGTGCAGCAGAAGAAAATCATTATTTACATTCAATTTCATCTCTTAATAATTTAGCTGATGTTCACAAGCTTTACTGTAAAACTGAAATAAACAAGGAAGAAAGAAATATTTTTGTAGAAGAAGAAATTGAAGTTATTAGAGAAAAATTTCAAGAATTAACACATTACTGTGCATCTGATGTAATTGCAACTCACAATGTTTTGAAAAAATTGTTTCCTATGTTTCTTGAAAGATTTCCTCATCCAGCAACTTTAGCTGGAATGTTAGAACTTGGCTCAGCATATTTACCAGTTAACTATAATTGGAAACGATATATTGAAGAGGCAGAAACAACTTTTGATGATTTAAATTTGGAAAGCAAAAGTTGTTTATCCAAGAGAGCAGACCAAGTATGTAGGTTGTTATTAGATGAACAATACAAAAAAAATCCTTGGATGTGGGATGAAGATTGGTCGATCAAAGATCTTAAAATGAAAAAAGGCTGTGAAAAAGTATATTTAAAACAAAAAGAAGATTTAGCTACTTTAGATAGGAAACCTAACATAATTGAAAAGTTTAATTATTTAGAGAAAACTAGAGAATATCTTCCCAAAAAAAAGTCTCATTTGCCAGGTTACCCAAATTGGTATAGAAAATTATGCTACAAAGATGAAGAATGTGAAATCAAGTTTCCCAAAGCTCAAAAAATTAGTACTTCCATGAATGTGACGCCAAAAATTTTGAATCTATCATGGAAAAATTATCCACTTCATCACATAAAAGAATTTGGTTGGGGTTTTTTGGTGCCTTACAAAGCTGAAAGCTCTACTTCAAAAATACCATTGGAACAAATATTTCAGCATTTATCAAATAAAAATGTATCTCCTGAAGAGCACAATAAATTTATCAGAGAAACAATTATAAACATTCAAGAAGAAAAAAATTCTAAAGAAGTATATCGCCCAAGTTGGTTTCAACCAGCAAAATCAGATGATCAACCTGATGCGAATTTGGATGATTGTTGTTATTTTTTCAAACTACCTCATAAAGATGGACTGTTTTTAAATGTTGGCAATCCTTTGGCTAAAGATTTTATCAACAAATTTTTGGAAAACGTTCTTACTGGAATAGACGCGAGTGCCACCAGAATTTTGGAAATTTCAACAATGTCTTCATATTGGAAAAATAATAGAGATCGAATTCTTTCTCAACTTGTAGTGTGGCTAGATAGCAAAGAAAACATCATGAATTCAAAAGTCAAGAAAAAACATCAGACAATTAATTTCGGAGCAATCATTCCACAGGTCGTTGTATCTGGTACTTTAACAAGAAGAGCAGTTGAACCCACGTGGATGACGGCCTCAAATGCTCAGTACGATAGGATCGGTTCTGAATTGCGAGCGATGATCAACGCCCCTGCAAACTACAATATCGTCGGAGCGGACGTGGACAGTCAAGAGTTATGGATTGCCTCCGTATTAGGGGACGCTTTTTCAACGGCAAATAAAATACAAGGAGGAACTCCATTCAGCTGGATGACCCTGATAGGAGACAAATCGAAACGCACCGATATGCATAGTGTCACCGCCAAAGCTATCGGCATCTCGCGAGATCAAGCCAAGATCATCAACTACGCTAGAATTTACGGCGCTGGTAAAATATTCGCCAAGAGATTATTGAAGCAGTTCAACCCCACGATGAGCGACAAAGAGGCAAGTACAAAGTCCAGTAAAATGTTTCTCATGACGAAAGGACAGAAATATTTTCGGCTCAAGGAAAATTACATCTCCGGCGCTTTCGGCGATAGACTCTATACACCCAGCGAAACATTCAAAGTAGCGAAACTCTTGGGCAAAAGCAGAGACGAAGTGTTCGAGCGTGGAAAATGGACCGGTGGTACGGAGTCGGTAATGTTCAACAGTCTCGAAGAAATAGCAGCGGAAAAGCATCCAGCGACGCCTTTTCTGAACTCGAGGCTCAGCAGAGCATTGGAAAAGGAATCGAACGATACCTATCTGCCGACGAAAATCAACTGGGTAGTGCAAAGTTCAGCCGTGGACTTTCTTCATCTCATTCTGGTGAACATGCGCTGGCTAATGGGCAGAAATGCTCGGCTCTGCTTGACTTTTCACGACGAGGTTCGCTACCTGGTAGCATCCAAGCACAAGTACAATGCCGCCCTGGCTATGCACGTGACAAATCTGATGGTTCGCTCGTTTTTCGTCTCGCGGCTCCAAATGAAGGATTTGCCCATGTCCGTGGCTTTTTTTACCGGCGTCGAGGTCGACTCGGCACTGAGGAAGGAAGCCTCCTCCGATTGCAAAACCATGTCGAATCCGCATGGACTCAAAGAGGGATACGGCATCGAGCCCGGTGAAAGCTTGAATGTTTGGACTGCCATTGAGAAGAGCAAAGGTTGCGTAGGTACCATCAATTTAGATTCCAAAAAGTAATGTTAATTTTTCAATGATATATGCGTCCATGCAATAAATATTATATAATTTTTAATAATAAAATTTTAAACACCATTCCAACGACTAGATTCTTCGCGTCTTTGAACAAATAAAGAGCTGAGTGGTCCGGTAATATCCTTCTCCTTCCTCTCTCCTTGTCTTGATTAGTCAAATTTAAATGCCCACAAGCGCGTATTATGCATCTAATCTTGTATAGTCAGGTGTAGTACAGTGGCTTGTGTTGTGGTAACCGAACGTCATACATACTTAGCCTAGTTGCCATACAGCACGCAGTGGCGTGCGTCTTGTTGTCGGCTGCGTCATGGATTTTATTTTATCCGTCAACTAATTTTATTCATAAGGTTAAGTCAAGTAGCCAAATATTCGTTGCATCTCTCTCGACTTCAAGTTTTATTTTTACTTATCACAAAGGTAAGAATTCAATTTTTTTTTTACTCTTCTACGAGTTCAACTGAAATGATGTAACTTCTGTTCTTTATCTTAAAAAAATATTAGCTGCCTATCGAGAATTCGTAAAATTAATCAACAAATGAATATTCAAATACAAGTATAATTAATTGCAACTTAATGCTTAAATTTGTTTCGTTGTTTTATATTTTTACATTTTGCTTAAGGGGGATGACCAGTCACATATTCGGCGTTGGTTTGGGCCTATTTGTCATCTTAACTCTTTGGATATCTGCTGGACTTATATTTCTTATATCTCTTAGAATAGAAAAAAGAATCGGTGCTGTTGCATTAGCTGTTGCAGCTATTATTACTATTATATTGGTCAGTGTTCCTAGAGCTCCACAGCATCCAGTTTCTCAAGAAAATAAAGTACGTTTTTTTCATGTTTACAAATTAAGGAGTAGATAATTTATCACTTCAAATCCATGTCAAATCATGTATAATGATAAACTTTATATTTTTGATAATATACTCATTAAAGTAATAATTAATTATTTACTTTTCAGCCGTATGATCACTTTTTTATTTGGCGCATGATACTTTTGATACTCTTGGTTGCATCATCTGTGATAGGATTCATAGGATACATCAAATTTGAACTAATGGATATAGCTAGACCACAGAGAGTAAGGAATTGGGTTTTTTAAAGACAATTTTATTTACTAAAAGTATCACCTCAGTAAAAAACTATACTGTGACAACATCCAAAAAATTTAAAAATCAATTGTCAAGATGTTTACAATCGTAAGAAAGTTGACCAGTGTTTCTTTTCGAACAATTACAACTCTTAGTTGTAAAAATAAAATGTTCGAAATTGCAGATAATTCAGATTTTATGAATAAAGTAATGAACAGTTCAGTCCCTGTTATAGTCAATTTTCATGCTGAATGGTGTGATCCTTGTAAAATATTAACTCCAAAGTTAGAAGAACTAGTTGGACCAATGGAAGATTTAAATCTAGCTATTGTCAAAATCGAAGATAATCCAGAATTGGTCCATACTTTTGAAGTTAAAGCAGTACCTGCTGTCATTGCAGTTGTCAATGGATTAGTTGTAGACAAATTTATTGGCCTTGTAGATGCTAACATGATTGAAAATTTAATTAAGAAATTAACAGCATCAAGAAAGCCACCGGGTGATAAAGAATAGTAAAATAGACAAAATAATTAAATTTTTTATACATGTTTGTGAAATTTTTAACAAGCATTTAAGATCATGATATATATTACAATTTCAAATTTTTCATAGATCTTCAATGACAAATACTAAAACTCTACTTAAATAAATTTATTAGTATTTATTTTGCGTCAATGAGTATTTAATATGATCAATTAAATATTGTAAATACATTTTGATTTTTAAATAATTTTATGTAACTTAGCTGTTTTTCTTTTTTATTTAAATTTTATAAAAATATTGGATATAACTATACTATAGTTATTTTTAAGTTATGTTATTTTGTTAATATATAATTATAAATTAATGGACTTACACCAAATGAAATGATGCTCAAATGCCTTTATTAGCCACAAATAAAGTAATATGTATGAAAATCATAATGTACTATAAGCAAGGTTGTTGTTTAATAAAAATTAAAGTACATTTTTTAAAAAGTAACTCATTTTTATTCATAATTAATATTTTTTGTCATAGCAATTTTCATAGTTAACCCTTGTTAGATTTCTCTGTGTAGTTTATATTATTATACTATATGCGATGATACACCATTTTTTGACAAAAGAAATCAGAATTACACCAATTTAATCTTTACATTAAACTCTTACCAATAGAAACACAATGAGTGTCATACATATTTTATTATCAATAATCAATTTGGCGCGTCAAGTTTATAAGTTGATTTTCATTAAAAATGGAACTTTTATTTCACTAAGATTTGTAATTTGGTTTAATTAGTATATTTAAAAAATACCGCTTTATATAAGATGAATCACATGGCAGTGTGTACATTGGCAGAAATTTTTCAAATGATTGTAACAAGGTTTAAAAAGTTCTGAATTCAATCAAGATGCACGCCTTTAAAATGAAAGATTCTTGAATTTAATAAACTTTAACAATTCCATAGATCATCAAAATTTTCTATTGCATTTATATGCAGACTGTTTACATCAGTGCTAATTATAAAAGCTAAAAGCTTTTTTACCAATTATAAACGCTGGGATTTTAAACATTAACTATTAGGAATATTCCCTGCATATCAAAACAAGGTAAAAGTTTCTAACGTCATATTTGAGTACTGAGTTTTTCTTAGAGATAATTCTGAAGCCCAAGCAAAAATGAAGATTCTCACACACTTTTCCAAATGTTCATAGATTATTTTTCGGAAAAACTTAGTTATTGTTTTCCCTTCATTTTTTTTTTTTGACTTTCACCTAGTTTTTTTAGATGAATTTGAAGTAGAATTCTAAGAAAACGTTATTAAAATGTTTAATTCTTTAGAGACTCGAGAACCTCTTTCAATACTTTAAGTAAAAAATTATACTTGTAAACTTCTGTACGTAAATAACGGCTTGCACTGATGATTTGAAATAGCATATTAACAACAATAATGGTTCAGATGTAATGGAAGAAATGGCCGATGTTTGAAACTATAGTAAATGCATGATTCAGATTCAATATTTGATTTACTTTTCCATACACTTAATTCAATTTTCGTATGAAGTAAAAGTATATATTTATAAATCTCAACAATAACGATTATCATTGCATGATTAAAATGATATATAGTCATACATTTTATGTACACAATATTGTTGATCATTTGCCTAAGAATAGTTCTTGCCCTTCAAGTAAAAATGAAATACCAGTACATTGATATTAATTTTTCAATTACATATTATTTTCTCCGGATAATCAGACTCAACTGTTCTCTTGGCAGCGAGCAGTAGAAGTACTCATATCTTCAGTTAAAAGACAAGCTAATCCAGTTAATATGTATAAATATATATAATTTATATTTCCATTATTCAGTCAGGTGATGCACACCGTCATATAAGGCCATGTCACGACTTAACGCTGGCTGTGTTATTTTGTTTATTTTTTTATAAATAGCACATATCAATGTAAAATTTTTTTGGTCAAACTATTTTTGTTATATTTATTTTATAACATCTATTTATTTTCAGTAATTCTTCCACCAATTTGAATTGATATAATTAATGAAAACTAATTAATTATCATCCTGTCATTGAAATACTTTTAAGACCAAAGATTAGCACAAAAAATAATGTTATTGAAAATAAAATATCGCAAAATTTTGAGAGCACTCGAAAGTTTGATTCAACAAAGCCAATTTCAGATGTTTTGTGTGCGTCGAAAGCAGACCAATAATATAATATTTCTGTACTATGCACAAAAATTTCCTAGAAAATATCTGTGAGTTCGAGCAGAAATACGGATAATCATTTGTTTATACTTTTAACAGACAATTCCAAGTTATCATGCAAAAAAGAAGCATTCTAACATTCAAAAGCACCGATATGTATGAACAACCTGAATTTTTCTTCTAGTTTTTACACATTATCGTCTAAACATTTATCTTCATAACAGATTTTCCGTTTTTTAAATCGTTTTTATTTACAGAAACGGATGGATTTAATATTTTTATTAGGCATTTAAAAAAGTAACAAAAGTATAGAAAATCACAATCATACCCTCTATTTACATTATTCAACCATTGTCATTCGTTGCTGCAGCAATAATTATTACAAAAACATATTACAATGCCAAGTTTGTTTAGTAATTTAACGGTAGCTACTACTATCAATCATTTAAAAGATACCATATTCGTAAAAACTGTCTATTGAACATTTAAGTGCAATCAAGATCAACCGTGACATAACTAACAAATTTTTACCATTTTCGGTAGATTTCTTATTTTTATACTAAATCTCTAATTTGATATTTTACAAAACAACCACGGAGCGTAGATCCGTAGATCATTTTATTGAAAATATTTTCTTAACTTCCTTAAGATTTTCTTAATCATCGGTGCTAATTATACACAGTGGTTGCTTATTTTCGATTTTTGTTCAATTACGCCAAATATTGAGATTTGAGTTTGAATATATTTGAATGCAGTTTCGATATCGATTTTTTGCATTTAGTATAATTTGTTTAACAACTATAACATTTTAAGGACAAAGTATATTAAATGCAATATGTATGAAATATTTAACGTTTAATTGTACACGATAACGATCATGGTTTTCATATCACATTAAGACTATCACTTGTTTTTGACTTAAAAAATAATTTTTTAAACTTTTAAAAGATAGCTAACTGTAAATAATCATCCTAGCTCATAAATTGACTTATGAAAAGTCATTTTAAATGATTATTTGGTATGTGCTAAATTCATTACAATTTTACGAACCGCTTTGAAAAAGTGCGATGAATTAATATTCATGTTTTCCACAAGCCTTTAAATCTAATTTAAGTTATGTATATGTTACAACCGACTGAACTATTTACAATTTCATAAGGTAGAAAAGAGGACAATTAAGAATCCACTTTTCCCAAAGTAAGCTATAGCTAATACTCAAAAGGGAAATCTTATACTAAACTTCAGCGCCAAGATCCCGCACACCTTGCTCAGCAATGGGCACGTATTTTTCGTCTATTTTAACAAGCAAAATGACCTTGTCAACATGCGAGCGCCTGTTAGGATCCCTATGATTTGGTGACCAACGATGAACTACGCAACCCTCCATACCACGTTCGGGTACCCAATTAAGCCACCCCGAGCGGCCACCCATTTGGCGCATTTTTTCGTCGGGCCAAATGACGTCAATACGACGGCCCAGATTAATCGCATCGTACACATGATTCGGATCCATGATCTGTAATCAAATTATTAATTAGTAATCAAAGTTTCTAGAAACAATTAAGTGCGAACGTACTCGAACCCGTTGGAAGACTTCCTCCTTTTCGACTTTGGTCGTAAAACTTGTCTCACTGCTTTTGGCATCTACTTTTACGTCTGTGTTACTCAATAGACCAGCTAAACTAGCTAATGTTGAGCTCGTTGGTTTTCCCATTGAAGCTAAAGAACCTCGACAACCACCAACTGAACTAGTATTACCTCTACTTAGGGAACTGCGACCTGTAGTGGAACCACCAATTTGGCAGCCAGATTCCATTGATTGCGATCCAGAGGCATTGTGCCCTGGTTGTCCGTAACCTGCACAGTTACAAATTTGATTTTTAATATTCAATTCGTTTAATTAAAATTAAATAATTTTTTTTTAAATATACCTGTATGTGCATTGTATGTAGTCATTGCATATACGCCGTCATTTCCAAAACCCCCATCATCGTGCGAGCCAGTTCCACCAGATGAACAACCTTGCCCGCATCTCCGTCGAACTCTACAATAAAAAATTGCTTATTAATGATCAGTTTGCATTTGCATAAGGGTTAAAAAATTGGCCTGTAACTAACCTTCTCCATAATTTAAAAAGATTGTTTCTAATCGAGCTAAAACTCAGTGGACCGCCAATCACTGAACACAATTGTTCATTTGTTTCGGCGTAGCTAGTCGTCAGAGGAGAAACGTATATTGGATATCCAATAGGTTGGTCACAAGAACTATTAATGATATTTCGCAATGCTTGTTTGGCATTCTGTATTGAGCCTCTTTCTGGATTGCGATTTCTAAGATAAATCTGCAAAAACGATACATTTATAACATGATACAAATGTAAAACTATTGTCTCAGAAAAACGTACGTACCAACTCTTGTTGTTGACCAGCCCATAAACCGCGAACGCACTCACGGTTCATTTTAATTACCCGGAAACTAAGAAAACGTTTGTTCAGCATGATGACTTTATATTCATCGATACCGTCGTCCATCACATGCCGGAGGGCCAACAAGCTAGGAGCTCCACTTAAAATAGCCTTTCGCCAAAGTGGATCGGCTTCATGGCTTATGACAAGATTACGATCATGACTTACTATTGCTTCATGCAAAGCTGAAGCCTCTTCGTACGTATCAGGACTCATAAAGTGGTCCTGATGTAATTTCAAAGCCATACGAACTCCCTTTGCAACGACAGTATTTAACAGGTCGATGTCATGCAGAACCCATTCGTCTCGAGCAGATGTAATTCTAAAATCACCTATAATTTTTCGCAGTTTAGAATCATTTGTTTTTTCTACGGGTAAAACTACATTGATATTTACCTTTGAATAATGCATGCAAACCATAAAGAAAGAATTCAACGCTTGATACGGTATTGTGAGAGGCAGCGCCAAGTACACGACGACCAAGCAAGCTCAAAGAGAGGCAGAGTGACACCAGACTCGAATCTCGAGATTTTTCAAGAGCCTAAAAAACAATAATGATAAAACAGACTGAATATTACATTCAATTAAGACATGCTTTCAACGTACTTTGTCTTGTTCATTAGCACAAAACTGAATCCAGTCAAGATAAATGTTACAAAAACTACTTCTTGTAATACCACTTGCTCTGTAATCAAAATCTTCATCTATGTTCATGTTGAATACGGGGTCAAGATCCACGAATGACTTCTCAAGGGTTGGCTTGAGTGGGTCAACAATTTCTGGGTCAGCTAGCCACTGTTTGAGTTTCGGAGATTTGATAGCATAAAATATGATACTCTTGACGTAATAAGAAACAAGAACTTTTCTAAAATCGAACACTTGCAGCATCGAACCAGCTGAATTATCAGAAATGGAATATCCTTCTAAAACGTACTTCGAAGATGCAACTTCCCATGCAAGCCATCGTTGACTGTAATTGAAATAATTGATAAAATAATAATAATTAAATAAATATAATTTAAAAGTAATAAAGAGATACTTGCCTAAAAGCAGCATTGACACTCAATACATGAGAAAAATGACCCATCTCGCAACAACAGCAGTTATCATTATCTTCTATACCTTCCGATATGGCCTCGACCTCTCTCTGCTGGCAGTAAGTTCCTCGGAATTCTAGCCCCCTTAATTGATAGGTTGCTAAACCATTACCGAGCTGGACAATATGTACTAGGCAGTTGAGATAATCGGAAGCCAGTAGGAAGCAGTCACCCTGTTCTACGCTACCCCAACGACCGAGTGCTAAATCGCCGTAAAGGCTGTGCTGTAACGATCGGGTCAACTGTTCATAAAATATTGAATTAAGATTATTGTCATCTGCTCCGAGATTTCGCTCCAGATGCTGGGCCATTCTTGTATTTGAGTGATCAACCCTGCAAACAATGCAAATTACATTGAAAGACAATCGACGAAGAATTTCAATAGTTATTTTATTTCCTTACCGCCTCGTTTTGTAATCTCTTTCCCAAAATTTTACCGGTCGCACGTAGCTGCTAATAAAAATAGCGCTACCAAGGACTGGATTCAAAGGAGTACTTAGCAGAGCTGATATGCCAGCTTGTAAAAACAACATAGCCGAATGTGGTACTGAAAAAGGTTGAGCAAACGCATGAAAGGCACTTCCCCAGGTAATCTGCCAAGGTGCAATGTAAGTGACAATGAATCGTATTTTCAGCAGTAATTCGTACATCTTGGAAAAAATTATAGCTGTGATGAAGTAGTCGATAAGAAACGTTTCGCTGTATTCTTCTTGCAAATCGTAGCGAAAAAGTAGTGCGGAAAATACCAGCACTAAGTAACGCGACGACGAATCTGAATAAGAGGAACGCAAAGCCTTCAAGCCACAGATGACAATTATTAAAGCACCCAGGCTTGGTCCAAATTTTGTGGAAATTTTTGTGGACGACTCTGTTAAAGCTCCCAAAAACACAACTGGATAGAGAATGTTGCGTTCGAAGAAATTCAAGTAAACGTATATCTTTTCAAACCACATGATTTTCACTGGTTCACGCACTGAAACAAATATTTATTTAGATAAATTGTAAAAGAATTATTATCATTTACTACATTACTACAAACATATTTGATGACTTATAACTATAGTCAGGGACCTCCACATTTGTTGTAATTATTTTTGTTGACATGGAGCCGGCGACACAGTTACTGCATTATCTTATTCAACGTCCATTGCCAAACATGAATTTTTTACTATTTATTCTGACGCAATTTTGCAACTATTATTGCTTATGAAGTTCGCGAAAATACTTAGAGTGACCGAACTATTTAATTTTACGTCTTGTGTAAGAAAAACGTAGTCCCGCTCGACAAGTGTAAAAAATATTTTCGATAATAGAATGACGTATTCCATTGAATGAATATATTTCCATGAATAAAATATTTCACAGGCATCTCAACCCTGGAGTAGTATCAGCATCGGTGGTTCAATGGTAGAATGCTCGCCTGCCACGCGGGCGATCCGGGTTCGATTCCCGGCCGATGCACACCTTATTTTGTCAAGCTCCATGATTGCTGACAGTTAATTTTGTCAGATCTCTAACTAATGTTTTTGACTGAGGTTCAACAATATAAATTTATTATATCATTAAGGTGAAAAAAGTATTTGAGCGAACGTCGAACCTATCATAAATCAAGGAGTGCAAATTGTGTTCCATCTAACAAATATAATAAAAAATTACTAAAATTTGCATTAAATATTTTTCGTAAAACCTATCCAGATACTTCTGTTTTTTAGACGTTCATTTTATATTGCCGATGAATATTAAGCGAACATTTCAAATAACGTGTGAATGGTTTTTTAGGGCCTAGTTATCCCAAATTAATAATTAATACAAATAATATATGGCTTTTACGTACCTTCAAATTGTGAGAATTCATGATTTCTTAAAACAGGTTTTGACAAGCACAGCCATGGCAGTTGTTTTCTCATTTGCGGCATGATATAATGCAATAATAATCCCAAAAATCCGGTAAAAAACCACAGCACAGGATTAATTTCAGGTTGTAACGCGGTAAACACCGTGGATGCATGAATCGCAAATGATAAAATGCCTATCACCGTACAAACGATGAGATCATTTTTCAATCTAGCCTTAACCGTTGCACGTAACTTCTGCGGTAGAGGATCAAATAGTTCCGAGTCCGACGATTGTTCGCCCATGTTGATTTTGACATCTTTCTTTTTTGCTACAGATTTTGATTTTGATAGTTTACTTGATTCTGCAGTCGCTTCTTGTCGTGTAGATGCATTTTCTATAATTTGTGATTGTCTCTCTTCGAGATAAACATCTGGTGGCCAGAGATTCGTTTTGATAATATCAAATATCACGCTTGGATCTGATGAAGATCTGAAGATTTGTATTTTATTGTTTAAATTTGTTCAGCAATAATGTCACCGAGGTAAAAAATGTTATTATGCATAATACCTGCTAAGATGATATGAAACGGCCACGAGGAGTCCACAGAATATGGAAAATAGTATGTGTTGGGAAGATTTTGGTTCCATAAGAGCTCCATAAGCGAAACCATACAATGTCATAACGGTTAAAACACTTCTAAAAAGGCAATATATGGAGGAAACGAGACTTGTTGTGGCATTGCCACCAAAAATGTGTATATCGATATGCTCACAAAGATACATAACAAATGTATTTATTTGTGGAAAGAGCCCAAATGAAAATATAAGTGGGAAACATAGCAAAAAAACAAGCATTACGTCACGTGACTGCAACAAGACATCATAATTAAGCATCTGCATTCCGTAGACTCTAAAATCTGAGCCTTCAAAATTTTTTATGGATGATTCGAGAATCAGAACTATACTTGTACATATTATATAGTATACAGGCCTGCAGAAAAAGCAATTACGTTATTCGAATTTAAGTTAACATTATCATAAAAAATTTAGATGAAGCTTTCTTACCTTGAAAACACAACGATTCTGTTAAAGCCATGGGTAGGCGATGCTGCATCAGGCTGAACACTTTTCAACAAGGAATATTGACAACCCGCCGTAACGAAGCAAAAAATGAAGGCAAAAATATCTTTGTAAAAGCCTCTTTGCAGAATGACCAGTGCTAATCCAGCCACCATAACAGCAAGAAGTGTGGCTACGATGGACTCAAAAATAGTGAGGTTGCGATCAAGCAATGCCACAAGTGAAAGTCGATCGAAATGAACCCTTATCTCAGGGAGTTTCCAAACTTTCCATTTATAATAATGACGAGCTGGTTTGGGTTTTGGCTGAGTACCCTCTTCAAAACCTATAAACTCCGTGACAAAACGATTCCACGACAGATTTTCCGACGTTGTGTTAGGCTGATTGTTCGCTGGCTGCAACTAAAAACCAAAAAATTCATCATTTTTTTCAACATCCATAAAACGAATTGGTAAACCTAGAAAACCTTATTACGTACAAGACTTCCAACTGTATCAACGTTAGTACTGCTGCTACCTGGATGAGCTGTATCTAAATTACCCAATATGTTTTGCAACCTACGATTACGATCCGTTAAAGAATCCGTTATAGTGCGGTAAGGCGAACCTCTTCCATTTGGTGCATTAAGAAGCATTGATTGATTCGCAGAACCCGGTAATTTGGAAGCTGTTGTACTACTACCAGCGTTACTATGACTGCTTCCTGAATTGTTCGAAGTTATGTTCGTTACGCTGTGAATAGGTGAGGTCAAAGCAGGCGGTGACTCCGTTGACGGCGTATCGATTATTACAGTAAGACCAGCCGAATTTAACGACAAACTGCTATAACTGTTTTTGGATAAATCAGGAATCTCAGATAGCTCGTAATTACCATCATAATAAGCATTCCGGTTGAGATTCTGGTTGAGATTTAACATCCGATTTACGAGCTGATCGTTTTGCTCAGAAGTCAAAACCCGGGCTCCAACGGGTAATTCACAAGTGGTCAGTGAGGCAGGACCACAAGCAGCAGATTGTGAGTTATCATCGATTGTATAGGCAAGCCATTGCCCTCTTTCATTGCAAAAATAACGTATAGCTGATTCCTCTGATGTATCGGGTGGTATAGGCGGCCAATGATGATGAAAAAAGTGTGATAGAGTAATGTATTCTTCTTCCTAAAATTAATCGATATGCTAGTTAGTATTTTAATCACCTGAAAAATAGGAAACTCTATAGCTGATTAAAGAGACCAAAGGAACCCTAAAATCAAAAAATTTTGAAAAAATATATATTATTTTGAAGAAATTTTCTTTTACTTTCCAAATCTTACTTAAAAATTAAATCTTTTCGATTATTCACTGAGATAAAGCTACATTAGAGAAAAAATGGAAAAAATGACTGAATTGTGAGAAAACGCGAGAATAATTTTATACACAAAGTATGTGAAAAACAAATTTTTCAGGGAAAACTGAATAAGTTAGAATTTCGAAAAAACTAGGAAAAAAGCCTTCAAAGCTATTTAAAATAATTTTTTTCAATTTTAAGCTAGCTCTATAATACCTTACCTGTTGTTGAGGTGCTTGTGATTGTTGCGTTTGCTGTTGACCACTTCGAGGTCGGTTACGTCTGGCTCTATTTGCTCTATGTAAACGTTTATATCTTTGAGATCGAGATCCTCGAACTTCGTTTAAATGTGCTGCCTTTAAATCCTCTCTAGCTTGTATTTGTTGCTGCTGTAAACGAATTTGTGGATGTTGAAACTGATGTTGATTTTGATGCTGTTGTTGCTGTTGTTGTTGTTGTTGTTGTTGTTGTTGTTGTTGTTGTTGTTGTTGTTGTTGTTGTTGTTGTTGTTGTTGTTGTTGTTGTTGTTGTTGTTGTTGTTGTTGTTGTTGTTGTTGTTGTTGTTGTTGTTGTTGTTGTTGCTGCTGCTGTTGCTGCTGCTGCTGCGTATGATGGTGATGATGATGATGGTGGTGGTGATGGTGATGAGGCTCAGGCAAAGCTACAGTACCAGATATCCTCTGTGTGTAATTAGAATGGCTCATTATAGCTGCTAAAAGTGGTACTGCCGCTGGTGATGGTTGCAGTAATCCGTCGATATCTTGATTTGATCCAGACGTCAACGGTCGGTAAACCATTACGCTTGAACTGCCTGATCGATTTTCACTGCGATTTACAATAAACATGTAAAAATATTAAAGAACTAATAAAATGATATAATAAATTCAATACGCACTGGTTTCTGTTTGTTGAACCTAAAGGAACAAGAGAAGTTGAAATATTAGGAGTATTAGAAATATTCTGAGCATTTGAAGCATTAGCTGCATGAAGAGAAGTAAGCCATCGATTCCTACGGTCGCGGTTTTGAGTTCGACCTCTTCTTTTGGTAGTTACACTTCTAATTAAATCTTCTGAATTTTGCCTCTTGGATTCCGTAATACTACAAGTCTCATCAACAGGACTAACAGGAACGTTTAATTTGGATTTATTTTGTTTCGGTATCGCACCCTGTTGGCGCTTACTGTCGACATCTGTAGTTTGGGATGAATGCTCTTGTTGAGGTAACAGCTTGCGCTTCACTTCATTTTCTATACTAAGGGTCGTTGTGCTTGAGGAACCTGAATCTGGATCTTTACTTGGTAAATCTGAAAAAATACAAATACAATGAAGTATAAGTAACTTCAGATTGAAAAATCCTTTCAACAAGTTTAAACTTGAAATAGAATCCCTCGAAAAAATTAATGTCTACCGTACATTTTTGATACAAATTACAGGAAAATAAAGCTAAACTTATGATGCCAGGGAGCGTACAAATAAACTTACAATCAGTACTAGCGGTTTGTATACTATCTGACGCATCGGTGTCGTCAGATTTCTGTGAAGTCCACATAACTGAGCAAGGCATTAACGAACGTTTTTTTTTTTAAAGTATTAGTATTTTTTATACATTGTATACTTGTTTAGTTATGTTAAAATGATATAAAAATAAATACTTACTTTTGTTAGTCCATGGTTCACCTTCTCCATTTTCAAATAACCAATCGATACCAACTATACTGCCTGAATTAGCTGTTTGATCGTCAGCTTGAGAAGACGTTTGCTGCTGTTGTTGATGTTTCGATCTGTCTCTACGTTTTTCTTTGCGTCTTTCGCCATCCGATAAATCCCAACTACTCTGACTAGTATTACTAAAACGCCGATTACTATTGCTTCCCGAAGGCTTTGTCTCAGCTTCTAACAAGGCGTCTCGTGAATTGGCTGAGTCATTGTCCACGGTAGTATCTACAATATATCTGCAAAAAAAACCTCTTTTACTATAATTGTTCTCATTGTAATTAAAATGAAAAATTACCTTAAATATCTTTCCTCTTCTTCGTGTGTTAATAATGGGCTAAGAGAATCTTGAGGTTGAGAATCTTGATTGTAACGTCCAGTATTATCACTAGGAATTTGTTCGTCGCTTTGCTCAGCTATTGGATGTACAATTTCTGAGCCACAGCTGAGATATGGCAGCAATTGAAGTTTATTTCGTTTCAACGTATTTTGCGGTAAAGTCTGCAAATAAAAAAATAATGAGTAAAGATTAATTGTATTCGTTATTTTAGATGTTATCTAAACGTACCTTTTTAGAATTAATCATTTCTAAACTCTGAGGGTATAAAGGAAGATTATTGTCATCTGTAGGATTTGTCATTTTACTTGGCGCCCTAATGATCTCGAGACTTTGTGGATGTACCAATGACTGATGTGGCATTTGTGATATGACCTAAGATACAGTAATTTATTGCACGTTATTTTTTACAATAACCCAACATAAATAGATTACTTACTTCGAGCGATTGGGGATGCGACGGAATATTATCTTTTTCAGCGTCATCCTTTTTAGCCATTATTGAAATGATTTCAAGACTCTGAGGATGATCATTGAGCATCTCCATTGGTATTGAAGTAGAATTAAGCCTTCGAACGCTTTGATTGTACTTCCAATACTCATAATCATCTGGTTGTTCCAATTCCATCGAACTTGTTTGTTTAATTTGACTCTCTGAGCCCGTTTTACCCATATTTGATTTTGGGTAGCGATTACGCGCTGTAGATGCATCCTCGGATGCATATCTACAAAACTTTCGCGACGTCGATAGATTTCTTTTAACTAAAAAACAAAAACCGGTATTTTTTTTATATATAAATTAAAATCTCCATTAACATGCTGTTTACAACATAAAAAAACTAATTATCTTACCATTTGTCTTGGCTCTAAAATCGGGATCATTATCCTGTTTAGAGACCATTTCGGCTTTGTGTACATTTGTTACTCGTTTACTCGTAGCGGCGGATTTATTCAAATGCGCCGCCTCCTCTGAACTTTCGGAACTGTTTTTTCGATGTATCTCAACCTTCAAATCAATCGTAGAATTTGGCTTATCTCTTGTATAATCTGATGTTATACTGTCAGCATCCGCGTTTGGTGCATTCTGCTCTATATATGAATTACGAGATGAGCATTCTACGGGAGGAGTATCCGTTTTTCCTGGAATATTTCCCATATTTATTAATATGAGCAAATATGAAAATGATTAAGGATACCCCAAGCCACATTGTCGATATAATTATACCATAGTGCTTATACGTTTTTAGCTTTTATTATAACGTAAATTATATCGTAAAATTGGTCCCAGAATAAAACCGTTCCATCTAATTGTTATTAGTAATATAATTTTAGCTTATAATGATATGAATTTTTAAATTTTAGATAAAATCACGTAAATATTTTTCAATATTAAGAAATTGTCAAAAAATCGAAAAAAATGAAGTAGCTTTTTTTGAAAAAATATGTCAAAATTATTGAGAATTTTTCATAAAAAAAAGTGTAAAAATTTTTTCATAAATTTTCAATAAAATAGAAGCTACAATTTTTTAATGTGATAAATGGCTTGAGAGTAAACTTAAATTACACATAATTGTTAATCTTAGATTGTAATAATAACCATTTAAAACTTGAAGTTCAATACCCAAAAAGTCTTGTTCCTGTGATTGATCCCTCCTTTTAAGGCGAGAATCCCTCTTTTTCTCACTTTCCGGTTTCTGTTGACTAACATTTTGGGATGGTTCTTCTAAATACTCTGTCGTATCATACACAGAGTGAAGCGTATTGTTAATAATTTTGATGGTTCCAAAAAGAACAATGATGGTCGAGCAGTACGCTATCCAAACATACAAGTCTGGTGGAAAATACTAGAAACAACAAAAATTGAATTAGTCTCTGATTTAAATCGCTATTTATTTATAGGGATTGAAAATTATTAGAAGACCCATAATGGCGAGACCTATAAGTCGTTGAATAAGTACAGAATTTTGGACTATTTCCAGTAAGAGGTTCAAATGCTCATGCATTAGGTTTCTACCATTTCAACAAACAAAGAATATAGGAAGACAATTATTTTTACAAGATTTTTTCACAATAATAAAAAAATTATTTTATAAATGATAAAAGAAAACCCAAAAAATAATTTTCTTCTTCAAATTCTAATAATTATTTAATAAGTTAATGTAGCATTTAACAGCATTTATAACAATTGAGTTGAAAACTATTTTATAAAGATTGATCTAGTAGAATATTGATCTAGTTCAAAACTACATTTATTACATTCTGAGGAATATTCTAAATGATTCAAATAATATTTTTATTAGAAAATACTTTATCCAAAATTAGGATTATTAATTTACCTATTTCATAGATAAATCAAGAAAAAAAATTTTGCTGTCTAAATGAAATATTATTGAAAATTCTACAAATAATAATCAATTTTAATAAATTTGTATATCATACCAAATAAATAGTAAATGGCAAGCACAGTAGGAATAACCATATGTACAGGTGAAACGTGTTTGAAAAGACATCTAGGCGAGGATCGTAAAACCAGCCTCCAGTAAGACTTGCCCAAACACCCTGGCGTAAAATCTCCAGCGTTTGTGAACCCATTGCTTCCTACCAGCAGCATGTTTCCTCCATCTCAATGCAAAGCATGTAAAAGATTTAATTCTGTCTTGCCAAAATTCTACAAACTGTTTATACGTTTTTCTTCCAGTTTGTATCTGCATATAATAAAAAATAACAATCTTGTAATTATTTCTGTTAATTGTCAATTAATCAATAAAAATATGACAATGAAATATCTATAGATATTTAAAAAAAACACACTTTGAGAAGTAAATGATTAAAATTATGGAAATGAGAGAAAGGCATTTGAAGTCATAATGACCATGAGCTACAAATGTAAACAAAGTGCAACTCATCAAGGAGATGCAAGCACTCTCACTTTTTTGAACACATTTGTTTTCATCAAGTGCCAAAATTATATACAAGTGATTAGATGGAAAGTGAAAAAGGGCGTGAAAATTGTCACTCGATGATTGCAACATAGGATATCGCACAAACTATTCATGCACTTCTTCATTCTACACTTCTGTTATATAGAATAAAAATCTCTTGCAATGTCTTGATAGGAAATTAGTGTGCTAACCTTCTCTCGGAATAATATTAAAAACATGCATACGCGTATCACATTTGATGAAGCAGAAAGCTTCAAGCGAAATCCGAGAAGACAGTGAGGACTTACATCGTACGTATAATGCCAAAGCAATGCATCAGATCGTAGAAATAACAAATGTAATCCGTCAAGTTCGACAATGATAACGGTTACTGCACATAGTTGTCATGAGTAATAGTCCTCGTCATCGATGGAAAATCTCTCTATACTTTCATCAAATTTTCGGTGAGTGCTTGAGATTCAAAATATCGTCTGTCTCTTCTGAGACACGGGTCAAATCTCGGCAAATTTTTGTTCTCAACACACACGTTTTTTTAACTCAACGAAAAAGCAACTTATCTCCTCGCGCACATACTTGCAAAGTGCACTCTACTGCTCAGAGGCACACTGCACTGCACACCAGTCAGATTTTGCAGGCGATTCTCTTGCTGCTTGTATACATATACCTATATATATGCTTATACACAGAGTCTCACGTCCTACTGTGCAACCAGCGGCAGTGAGCACTGAGCAGTGCTGAGCACAACAGCAATTTTGTAATATGTGTATACTTATACACACGTATTTTGCGCAGATGGAACTCTCTCTTTCTTCATGAAATCATGACTTTATAATCCGTAAAATTCCGTTGACCGCTTCTAAAAATATTTATCTCGACATACCTGTTAAATGTTCATAAATCCTCGCTTTTGGTAGGATTTCTTTTAAAATAAATTTATGCAAATGAAAATACTCTCGTGAACAGATTTCAAATAAGTGTGCACGATCCTTTTCAGCACAAAACGATATTCATTGTTAAAAATGAAATCGTAAAAATGACTTTTAAAAAACTCATGAATTTCATTCAAATAGATGTCAAACTCACAAAATTTTCCGATTGAATCAAATTGTTCCTAAAATTTCAAACTTTAATTGTAACGTATTATTATTCATGGGTGATGAAGAAATTAATAGAAATTTGAAAGTTATTTTGTTGCAATTGGCTTATCAAATTTAAAAAATGAAAAATGAAAATATAAATTTTCAAATTTGAAACGCAGAACTCAGCTGGCTCCAATCTAAATGAGCACAAGGCCAAAAAATGATCGACATTCTATAGTTACCTGCTTTACCTCTTCTGTGATTACTGGTTAGATTAAAAAAATTTTCTAATTTTCGTTTACTATGTTATTTTTTATTGCGTACATATTAATTTTCATATATACAATCGCTTTTTAATAAATTTTCTATCTACATTTAATTCTACAATTAAAGTATTTGTAATCGCACGTGATGAATATCGTGTATAAAATAAAAACAAACAATATATTCTTACAGTATTAATATTTACATTGCTACACACTAAAATTCGCGCGATTCTTATGATATTTGTGATTCACGCGTATAAATTTATAAACAAGACTGTAGTGACTTATTCAGTCAAGAGCTTCTATTTCTTCAGGTATGGACACACAAATGATTATTTAACATTAGCAGTAGTGTAAAAATTCGTAAATGTCATTTCTCAAAATCGACTTGATGGTATTGCACAGAGATTTATTCTGATAAATCTTTATTACATTTGTGTGGTTTAAAAACTAATCAGTCACGTCCATTTCATCATTTTGCGAGCATATACTGGCCAAATTTCTTAAATCTTCATTTTTAAGGTAGACAATTATATTTTCTGTACAAGCATCTGGTAGTCCAAAGTTAGATAAAGAATTCAAAGCTTCTTTAGCTCTGACTAAAAATCCCTCTCTTCGGGTAGCTTTTTTGAGCCTCTCAATAATCATACTTCCATATAATGGAAATTTGACTGGATTTTCCAATATTTCACAAATATTTTGAATATTTTCATTTTTTGTGAATCGTAATATTTCTGTTAAATCTCCCACCAATACATTATAGACTGGCACATAGTTATTGATTTTTAGTTCTTTCAAGTCGTTGATTTCTTTGAGACAAGTCGCCTGAAAATTTTTGTGACTATCATCTAAATATACTGCATTTTTAGGATTAAGATATAGTTTTGCTATCTTCATTTTAATGATATGATTGTGAAATATAGCAACAGCTCTATTGCAGCAATCAATGTAAGCTCTTGTTATGAAATAAGAGCTTATGAGATCCTCAACACAGTTTACAAAAACAGCTGTGCTAATTTCTTTTGCCTTTTTTTGATATTCCTGTTTTATTTTAAATACTGCATCTAAAGGTGTTCTTCCATCAGGATCTTCTATGTTAATATCAGCCCCAAAGTTCAAGAGTAGAGATATTATTCGGAAATTTCCTTTCTGACAACAAAGATGAAGAGGTGTATGCCCTACATCATTTTTGCAATCCACATCAGCATCATACTTGAGTAGAGTTTCTACCAATTTATCTAAATTTTCATCAAGAACAATTGCCATATGTAAAGCAGTCCAACCAAAAGCTGTTTTAGCATTTACATTCACACCTTTTTCTAACAGAAAATCCACTGTTTCTGCAATGTAATCAGACATTAAATATTTATTAAATTTAGTAAGACTGCTATAGTCTTCTCTCACATCACTTCTGAGAAATTGTATGATCAAATGCAATGCATTGATTCCTTGTTCATCACAATAATTGATGTCTGCATCATATCTTAGAAGTATATCTAAATTATCTTTACATTTATTACTACATTTTAGAATAGAATAATGTAATAAATCTGGATAATCTTTGGTATTAATACCATTATTGAGAAAAAATTCAAGTATTTCTTTATCATCGTTTTCTATGGCATAATGAACAGCTAATTTATCTACATGATCTTTAGCATGTACATTAGCATTGTGTTTTATAAGAAGTTTAATAATGTCACAGTGATGATTTTTAGTTGCACTATGTAGTAAAGTAGAACCTTCGACAGAAACATTAGCATCTGCACCTTCATTCAATAATTGCTCTACTATATTATAATAACCATTAGTTACTGCAGTAAAAATAACATTAGTGCTTTTATCTTCTAATTTTATTTCAAAACCATATTTGAAAAAATAATCAACAATTTCACTACCAAATGTCTTATGTATATTAAGAACAGCAAGAAATACTTTTCTGTAGTGCTCATTATTTACATCTGGATTATACTGTAAAAGTAATTCAATATTCCTCATATCTAAATTATCAACAGCATATTCTAAAGGTATTTTTCCATTTTTATCTTGATTTATTGTCACTGCTTCATGCATAAGAAGAAGTTCAACAATTTTTTCATGAGTGCTTTTAACAGCAACATGCAAAGGAGTTACATTATCTTCAGTGTAAGCATTTACACATGCGCCACTTTTTATTAAAAGTTTAACGATAGCTAGATCCCCTGTTTCACAAGCAAAGTGTAATGGGGTTTCCCCTTTGAAACTTTCTGCATTAATATCTGCATGTGACTGAATGAGGTATTGAACAGAATCAATGTTTCTACCCTTACAAGCAATATGAAAAGGTGTACAGTGATCCTTGTCAATGGCATTCAATGTTGAAAATTCCCATGAAACTAAAATATTTAAAAGAGAAAAGTTTTTTGTTAATAATTGTAATTTGTTTGAATGTATCATTTTCTGATATGGCTAATCAGGAAAAAATAGGAAAATTAAGCATAATTTTGTAGCAAATATGTAGGAAATATTAAAATAATTTGTTGTTTACTACAAACAATCATGGTTTTTCCTTTGATAGCCAAATCTTTAATTTATTACTATATTTATTACCTTTTAAATTGACATCATAATCCAAAAGCAATTCCATAATGACCTCATTTTCATTGTAAGCAGCTAAATGCAATGGTACCCTATTGTTGTTGTCTCTAATATAGACATCAGCATTAAACTTTAATAGTAAATTTACAATTTCTATTTGTTCAGTTTCAACTGCTGTATGTAAAAATCCAGAATAATCTGAAGATACTGGTTTGTTGATATTCATATCAACATGCAGTCCATGACTTAAAAGATCTTCAATTATTTTGAAATGACCATTTTTTATAGCTTCGTGTACAGGAACACAGATGTTTTCTACACTGTCTGTATCACTGTATTCAATGAATGCACCATGTGATAAGAGCAACTCAACTATTCTGTGATTACCACATTTAATAGCTTGATGCAAAGGTGTTGTTCTGTCATGTGCTTGGGTATTGACCAAAGCATTTTTACTCAAAAGCAATTCAACAGCTTCAACATAATCTTCTGCACATGCTAAATAAAGTGGAGATTCACCATCTTCATTTGCATCGTTGAGATCAACATTGCAGTTAATGAGTAATTGTATGGTCTCTAATCTCCGGTGTGTTATGGCAAGATGCAGTGGTCGAGAGTATTTTGGACAATTCCAATAATCACTTGTAAATATGTCATTAACATTGCACCCATGATCCAAAAATAACTTAACTATTTTCCAATGAGATGACTGACAAACTCTTTGAAAATAAGTAAACTGAATGGCATTTTCTGTAAAACTGTCTTGAGCTGTTGCTCCAGATTTCAATAGCAATTCAACAATCTCTGCATTATCCATGAGAATAGAATAATACAAAGGTGTACTTGACAGGCTATCAACTTTGTTGACATCTGTGCCTTTGAGCAAAATCTTCCTGACTATGGCTGGCTTGTTGCTTTTAATAGCATGATGCAATGGCATACAGCCATGCTCAATACAGTATGCGTTTTCGAAGTCTTCGTAAGTGTCGTAAGTCGCAGCCTTGGCTAGCAGAGCATCGCCATCGTCCTTGTAGTATTTCGTCCAGGACTCGGACTCGGAATCATGTTGGTCAGCTTGCACCGTGATAACCTCGTTTTCATCGAGATTAAAAAATTCCATCTGCATAAACATCGTGCGCGAGTAGTCTCGTTTGAGTCGATTTTTGTTTTATTTACGCACTCTAAAACATTTCCTGCACAACGAGGAGACTCATGAGCTGGGTAGAGACGAATAGCGACGGGTTTAGAAAGAACTTGACATTTTAGCAACTTCCTTTGCATAAGTGTAATCTAGCAAGTGGCAGATTGACAAAAAATACGCCTCGGGTTTTACTGATACGGCTTGCAGCATCTGAGTGCACTATACATTAATATCGACGCGTCGACGTTCAGAAAGAATCGCGAAAACACAAGTCACTATTTATTATAACAGGCGCAGGTGTAAGAACTAGATACGCAGTACCTATACAATGACATACACGCGCGATCATAATTCATGAGTGTGTGTGTGTGCTGCGAGCTGCGAATCTAATGAGAATTCAATGGAACTTGCAGAGTTGCGAATACTGCGACCCGCAGGAGAAACTTTGTCAAAGACGTGGTCATATTACCTGGAAGAATTTGCGCAAAGATTGAATATTATCAATGATTCGATGCTCATTGGAATTTTCAAGCAACCGTTTGTCAAGTTTTAAAATTTATGGCAAACGTTTATCAGAACTCGAAAGAATTCTTTCTACTCTTGGATTTGCAGAGTAATTTTCCAAATCCTTCTACGAGAGATCAATACGTGCAAAAAAGTCGCGAAGTTTTCCAGATCAAAAGAGATGAAAGGAAAGGTTTGCCAGGCCGTCAAATGCTATGCGAACGCGGTTGTCAGTCGCGGGCTGCTGCTTGCACCATGCACTATGCAGAGTGCAGACGCAACTCACAAGCTCCAACAAACCTAAAGAAGCTTCGGCTTTGCAAAGGGAAGGGGAAACGCACGAATCCGTATACCTACCGAGCGACAGCAACAGCAGCAGTAGCTCGTTTACAAACTCCCACACAAGTTCCCTTGCAAGTTGCAATTCGCAACACTCGCGCAAAGTCACAACTGCAGGCAGTGCGAAGGTGTGTGGGTATATGTGTCGCGCACGTAGAATGTAAATGAGTACGTTTTTGGTGTGTGCACGGCGTAGAGTTATTGCATTTTGCAAGAGCGTGAGTAGCGCAGAACACGGAGTCATATAATCGAGAAAGAGATAAGCAGCTGCCTCCGAAGAGCAAGAGAGACTACAAGAACCTCTTTATGAGTATCGGCGCAGACTGGAGTGCGATATAATAATTAGCATCTCGTTCAGTAAGAAAAGGAAAGATAGAGAAAGAGAGAGAGAGAGAGCACTCGAGTGTATCGGCCGCAATTTCTGTTGCAAAGATCCTGTCTCCAACACCAAAACAAAGTGCTCTGTGCAGTGCAGCTCGTGATGTGATAGCCATGCCTTTACATGCTGGTGACAAATTAAGGGCGAGGGAGGAAAGCATAGGCCTGCGAGAACCATATTAACATAGCGCTGTGCGCGTGTTTCCTTTTGCGGAATTCTCTCTCTCTCTCTCTCTTTCTCGCGGTATAGCTTTGCGCTCGGCAGAAAAAGACAGAGAAAGTCCATGTCACTATATACATATACTGCAACTCTGCTGCCTCTGCTGCTTGTCTGAGATTTTTTTCTCGCCTTTTACTCAAGTTCGACTTCGCAGTTTTCGTACATGGGCGGCACGACCGAAACAAGGATGAGGCCGGCTTTATTATTGCCTCCTTGGTGGGTGTCCTTACACAATTTACACTCTGTTTACTTACATCTTTCCATTGAATGAATTGTTTGTTTATCAAAATAAAGATGAGTTTCGAATTCTTTGACTGCTTGTGCGTTACAATTCAGAAAGTTTAAGTTTAATTAAATAGGATTGGAAAAATCTGTACAATAAGCAAGTGACGATTCGCTTATTAAAGTCAAGTGTGTGAAATCTAGCTTCGTCAAGTACATAAACGATCAATTCAAAGTATTATAGAGAATCAAGTCATTTAAAAATTGTAAAATTCAAGTCCTTGAGTATTGGTATTATCAAATAATTTGTTCTTTCAATTTTTTTGACAATTTTTTTCATTTTATCTCATCATAACATATGAAATTAAAGTGTGACTTGTAGTGTTTAGGAATTTAGGATTGGTACATTTTAATTGTAGCTTTACTTATTCTTATTTAATATATTTCTTATTTAAGGTGGCTACTTGATTCACAAGCAGCTAGAGATATTACAATATCTTGAGGGTATTGTTGAAACAAGCTTTTGAATAGCTACCTTGATTTTTTAGATGGCAATTGTTGAACATTTTAAATCTGAAAGAATCTGTGAACTGTCTAAGTAGGTATGTAAATATTTTTAGCTTTACTTATTTTTATATTTTGTTAAATAAATTGATAAAATTATTAATTTGAATAAACCTTCAAGGTTCAAGAAGTTTATTTAGCCACATGCCTCCAGCTGGACTTTCAGCAAGAGGCTTGTCTATCTTGATGGACCCTGGACAACCAGATGCACGTCTTCGTAATGAGCGTTACCTACTCTATGGTGAAAATGGCTCAATACAATCCAATAGTAATAATGCTTCTCATTCTCCCAGACCATATCAGCAAGCTGGCAGAAGCACTAATCAACCTTATGGGTACAATTAATAATTCATCATGTATTACATTGTCGTCCAAGGTTATTATATTATTTGTTTAATGTGGACTTTGCCTTTTTCCTAGCCCAAACTACAGTTACACGCGTACAACGAGTAACATGTCAGACAGCAGTGTATCAGACACACATAGCGGCGGGACCGCTCGAACAATGTCGCAACATACTAGCCCCTCACATAACACGCTATCATCGCACTCTCGTCAAGACAGTGTAATACTCTTCACTGCCTTGTTTGATTATGTCGCACAAGGCGAAGATGAGTTATCCCTCGTACGGGGTGAAACTGTCGAGGTTTTGTCTAAAGATTCAAAAATATCGGGTGATGAGGGGTGGTGGACGGGTAAAATACGTGAGAAAGTAGGTATATTTCCAGCAAACTTTGTAGCCGAAGCTTTGACGATCGATCGAGTCTCCTCAGTTATCGAGCAAGTAAAACCGGTTCAGATAGACTTTGAAGAATTGACGCTCGAAGAAGTCATCGGCGTTGGTGGTTTTGGAAAAGTATATCGGTATGTCAAATCATCATGATGATTATGAAACAAAGCTTTACTTCTAATCTCTAATTTTTCAGGGGATATTGGAATAAAAAAGAAGTAGCTGTGAAAGCAGCGCGACAGGACCCAGACGAGGAGCCCAGCGTAACGCTTGAAAATGTACACCAGGAAGCTAAGCTCTTTTGGCTGCTGAAACACGAAAATATCGTTCAGCTCGAGGGCGTGTGTTTAAAAATGCCTAATTTGTGCCTAGTAATGGAATATGCACGCGGTGGCAGCCTCAATCGAGTTTTGAGCGGCCGAAAAATTAGGCCAGATGTACTAGTCGACTGGGCAATACAAATTGCTCGTGGTATGGATTATTTGCATAACAATGCACCGATCAGTCTCATTCACAGAGATCTAAAGAGTTCAAACGGTAAGTTGATTATTCGATATTTTAGATTGAACATTGAAGATGTAACATATTTTTCACTTAATAGTTTTATTGAGTGAACCCATCGAGAACGATGATTTTCAATACAAGACGTTGAAAATCACGGATTTCGGATTGGCACGTGAAGTGTACAAAACGACGCGGATGTCAGCAGCGGGAACTTATGCATGGATGGCACCTGAAGTAATCAAGAAGAGCACGTTCAGTAAAGCCAGCGATGTTTGGAGTTATGGTGTGCTTTTGTGGGAACTATTGACCGGAGAAACTCCGTATAAAGGAATTGATGCGTTAGCTGTTGCGTACGGAGTAGCTGTAAATAAATTGACACTACCGATTCCATCAACTTGCCCACAGCCTTGGAGGTGTCTAATGGAATGTAAGAACATTTTTACTCTTTTTTCTTTCAAAGATGTGTATCTTAGAGCTAATTTTGAATTATTTTCGACAGCTTGTTGGGCTTCCGATAGTCATTCCCGTCCGGGATTCTCACGAATACTAATTGCTTTGGACGAAGTAAGAAGCTCTTTTGCCGCGACTCCTCATGAATCGTTTCACACGATGCAAGACGACTGGAGGCTGGAAATCGAAGAAGTCCTTCACGGTTTGCGCATGAAAGAAAAGGTGGGTGTTTCAAAGTAAACCGAGATTAATTCTGAAAAATGTGACTTTTCAATGATTGTTAAGTAAATATTGAATATTTTACAATTTTTGTCTTTTTGCTTATCGCATTAACAAAGGAATGCCGATCCCTCGAGGAGGTAAGATTTATAGGCGTCATATTGGTGTTACTGAGTGATCGATTTTTCGGCTTTCACTTACTCAAAAAAAATATTACGTTTTAACTTGATTTTGCATGACTTTTTTCAATTTTCACTTACACCCACAGAAAGTTTTCACCAACGTTTGAAATTATCATAATGAAATATGAAATCCAAAAATATTAAACTTTGAAAATCAGTAATCGCTTATTTCAATATCAGGAACTGCGCTGCAGAGAGGAAGAGCTTACCAAAGCCCAAGTGCAACAGCGACAACACGAG
The DNA here is from genome assembly GCA_902732785.1 of Trichogramma evanescens. Lineage (NCBI taxonomy): Eukaryota > Metazoa > Arthropoda > Insecta > Hymenoptera > Trichogrammatidae > Trichogramma > Trichogramma evanescens. The sequence goes on from CACVKI010138914.1 coordinate 45,794, forward strand.
GAGAATCTTCGGCTTCGTGAGGAAGAGCTCGCAGCTCGAGAAATCGATCTTTTGGAACGTGAGCTCACAGTAATGATAATTCAACAGCAAAATACAGCACCTACTCCCACGCCTTACAAACGACGTGGAAAATTTAAAAAATCAAAACTAAAACTTAACAAAAAAGAACCGGGAAGTAAAATAAGTGCACCTTCAGGTAAACCTAAAAACTTTTGTTCAAACAAAATTTTGAATAAACTATACAAATTTCATTGTTTATTTCTTACATTTTTTCAGACTTTAGGCATACGATAACTGTGCAACATACAGCACCGGATCGAGTGAAAAGTCGGAATCCTTCCCGATCAAATAGCCCACCAGGTTCGCCTAGCATCCCAAGATTGAGAGCAATTGCATGTAAGTATAAATAAAAACTCATACCAAAACATTAAATAAAAAATGCCTGTCATGAGCAGTGGTTACCTCGATAGAAAAAAAACGTTAAGTATCAGGAATCTTGTAAAATTAGATTGAATTTTCACATTTTAATTATTCTAATATTTATGTGTGCTTACTATATCATTTTGATTTTCCACAATAGTCCAAATTATTTATTTTTATATTTATGATATTTATGGAGCATGAGTGCATGCATCTTTTGTACGATTTTATCTGTATTTTAGGTCCATTTTTAAACATTTTTATTTATTTAAAACTACATTATTTTATCGATGAATTTTTTAGTTTAGTGTCGTAATTTTTCTTTGTTTTCGATTTCTGTTCTGTTCCGGAATTGCAACCAACGCTGACAATCATCCGAAAATGTTCACTTTGTGCTATTGGTGTTGTCTTCGAACGTTAAAAAAACCAATTTTACACGTGCTTGCTGTCATTTGCTTCTTGAAACGTTGCTTCTTGCACGCAACAGTGCCAGCCGACGGCGTTAAAGGTAAGACGTGGGGACCTTCAACGTTGCATCAACGCGAGCGTGGTGCAATCATTCCGCCTAACGCTGGCTCGCCCACGTCGCCCTCGGGTTCTGCCGGAATAGATGGAGTATCGAACATAATGATGATGTCGGGTGACTCTAGTGCTGTTGCTAGTACCGGTAAGCGTTGGTCCAGATCCGCGCCGGACTTGGAAAAATCTCCGATGCGATCGCCTGTATCGCCCGAGGGAGCAGCCGCTCTACCACCAGCTCAGCATGTGGCGCGCGCTCACCATCATCATCATCAACACCCACACCATCAGCATCATCAACACAGACCAGTCTTGCATCAAGAAATAGGTAACGTCAATCTCAAGAATGAAAATGCGAGAAAACTCTACTCTTCGGCCAATGACTTAGTCGATAGCCCATCGTCAATGGGCCCGCGCTACGAATCTAGCATACACCTTATTAACAACGAAGACGGTTTTGCCGTCGTTGACACGACTCCACCACACGCGAACCGAGATGACGATTCTACGTCGTCGTCGAGTACAGTAGTTGGTTGTGTCGGCAAATCCAAGCGACGCGAACGCAGTAAATCCAAAGACTCTACTCCCAAACGTAGAGACAGCTCAGAATCGAGGCTGCACTCGTTAGCTGACTTTTTTAGATCACCTTCTGGATCGCGTAAAAGCTCGTTGCAGAACGAACCGCGTAAATTTACGACTCACGTGACAATCAAAATAAATGACTCGGACCAAATGGTCATGCCAGACGAGAGTCCAGAGCAGTCGTTTGAAAAACCTCGCAAGTCGCGCTACTCCAAAAGCCCAATGAGAGTTTTGAATCGAATCAAAGCTTGGGGTAGTCGCGATGAGCTCGACGATAAAAATACTCGTGGAAATACGGTTGAATATAGTACTCTCAACGACAATGTGGCTTTGCTGCCCAAGCACGATCGACAACAAGTGCACGTTAGCAGCTCGACTCCTAGTTTTCTAGCGGCTAGTTCGCGCGAGGGCATAGATTTTGAGAATCTAGAGTCAGAATTTTGCGATTTGGAAAGCGAACGCGTGACCAATACAACTCGCAGCGAAAGCGGGGATGACGATACCAAGGATTTGATCGAAATCAAAGATAGGTCAAAAAATGACAATACGAGAAACATCTCGCTAGCAGATAGCAATGAGATCGTAACGAGACATTTGAGAAGTGCTTCGGACGGCACGACGCAGCAGCATCAAACGGTTATAGGTTCATTTGCAAAGCCAAAAATTTATGCGGCCCAAAAGTTCTTTCGAAAGAATTATAGTCCAGGCAAAAAAAGCTAAGATTTGTCGTTTTACTTACGTCTTCATATAGCTACGATGCCATATTTATTACTCTTAAGTTGCAGTGAAGCGGAGTTTCTACAATATAAATATTTATTTTTTCATTTATATACAGTAGTAGACTATCCCAAGTAATTTTCACATTGCTTTATTTATCGTAGAATAAAATTGTTGATGATATTGGACATAATATCTTAAGAGATTAAAATTTTTCCTGTAGCCAATGGACGACTGTCTGTCGACTATAAAAGGTATACTTGTATCATAAAAAGTACCCAAGGAACGACGTTAGATTTTACATTTTTATACCTTCAATTTTCATTTTGTGCAATAAATTCGTTATTATAACCGTGATCGGTCAGTGTAGTGACAGTAAAATTTTAATTATACCGTTGTTTTTGGGGTATGATTTTTAGAAAATTCTTCATAGCTGATTAAAAAGAAATAATCTAAGAATTATTTTAAATTTATAGTGCGATATATTTTTAATAAATAGATATAGGTATTATCATAATCGTGATTTCTGTGTTGAATTTTTAATTCTTATTTATATATCAATCGTGTAATTAAAGTCCTTTTTTAAAAATGAAAATAGTCAACAAAATTTGAAAGTATCATTTCAGTAGGAGGGCTAAATTAATTATAAGAGTAAATATAGACTTTTGGTAAGGGACCACTTCCAAAAAAATGTCCTCGTTGTGAAAAATAAGTGTTGGTTTAAGATAAATTTGCTTGAGACAAACTATGAAATTTTTCAAATGAACCTATAACCCATAATGACTATTTATTTTAAAGACTGGTTCAATTGCTTCAAATTTTCAAAGTATGAAGCTGGTCTCATTGACTTAGTACACAAATTTGATACTCTGTTAAATGTCAATTTTATAAAATTGAATATAGTAATATAGTAATATAATTATAGTCTGGTGTTGGTTAAAAATTCTCTCAAAAGTTTTATAACATTCTAACAAAAATACGAAAAAAATTTCTGAGTAGATCCTACGCCAAATAAAAAGACTACGCCAAGTCATTTTGCTTGATCCCATTATGTACGCCTTTTTTGTAACAATGCAAAAAAAACAGATAAGTGCCCGTGGATTTAGATCAAATGTTTTTATAATACATGTAATTATATGCAATAATAGAAAGTTTTAAATTTAATTTAGTCGAAAATATTATGATTTAGATTGCGTGGATTTTCTCCAATTGCCATTGTTGAAAGATTATGCAACGTTAAAGTCATACTTTTTAGATCGCACCATTACCGCTGCATTCGCATGTAGATAATTGTAATTATGACAACAACAAAAATTGCCGCAATAAAAATGTGTTGAGTTGAAATAGTTTGAATTTTTCATTTTAAATAAATTATATTTTATTTCAATTTTACGCTCGGTACACGATCTGTAAGTAATTTTAATTATTAACAAGGAATAATTCGTAATAAATGTAATTTTTAACAAAAAAATAACTATGACCTTGTATCAAGCGTAAAAAAACTGTTTATACCTAGCATGATATATGTCAGTAGTTGAATTCCTTTGAGAAATCCATTTCCAATCCTTATGTGTACATATTTCAGATTAATTTACACTGAAATTTCAAAAATATCTCATTTACCATGTATACGACAGTAAGTACAAAAATTTGTAGCTAGATGTTGCTACTTTTAGAAAGCTTTTGTGATGTTGCTTTTGAATGTTTAGTGTAAAACTTTGACATTTTGTTACCAAATTTTAGTAAAAAATTATTTCAGGTACATGAATTTCATAATAAATTGTTCCTCAAACTCTTTTACCAAAAAATTACATTTTATCACTATTAAAAATAACGTAGCATGCTATCTTAAATGTTTTCTTCTAAGAAACAAAATGACAAGCCGAAACTCAGGTAAGATAAAATTTAATTTTTCGACGAGACGATAAACGAATTATAAATACATGTTTATGCGTTGCACAATGGAACAAACGAATACTTATTCTCAACAGATTGGAACCGTCTCAGCGAAGAGCATGAATTAGCGTCAGGAGGGACGGGGATGGCTGCTTCGGCGGCAAGCGGCAACGATTGGGACGCGGGCTCGACGCCACCAATGAGCTTGACGATGACGAGCAACAACAGTCAAGATTATCCCTCGATGAAGCCCGGCCTCGGCGGACCCTTCATTATGCCCATGCCCATGCACATGCCTCAAATCTACAACGGCGACGCGGCGAAAAAACCTCGCCTCAGTATAATCGAACTGGTGATATGCAACATCGGGGCGATGCTCGCCAGCATCAGCATGGACTTTGACGTGAGACTGGCGAACAGCGCGCCCAAACTGCAGAGCGCGAAGATGCAATGCGCCGAGGAAGAGCCGCCCAGGTGGTGGCAGCCCGAGGCTTGCTCGACCAACAGCCGAAATTCCGGCTTCTTGGGGACGGATTACGAGTTCAGCTCGACTAGCGGTTACGCGCATAACACCTACCACGGCCCGGTTAGACATTACAGGTGAGCTTATCTTCACGTAATATGCTAAATGTTACAGTCGTGGCTAGTTGACGCAACGATCTGCACCCGACCGATGCACTCGATATCATTCCCGCCTGATTGGAACGAATCGAGCGCGAATAGGATCATTCGGACGTATGACGATGTCTGCTTGTAATTGCATATCTTCGAGCCTGTCGATTGGTTCTAGAATAAAGTCGTAGAGTATCCGAGCGATCAACGACTTCAACTCCATCATGGCGAATTTCTGACCTAAAACGTAAAAGCGAACCTAGCTACAGTACGCACGATGGTTACGGATGAAAAATTGTTCTACCTATGCAGTTACGTGGCCCAGCACTAAAGGGCACGTAAGCAAATGGGTGCCGATTGCGGCTGTTTTCCGGCAAAAATCTGTCCGGGTCGAACTTTTCGGGATCTGGCCAGTACTCCGGTTCTCGATGCGTATCGTAGAAGTGCACGATTATGTCCGTATTGGCTGGTACCAGTATGTTCTCTGCAAGGGAAAAATGTTACATACACCCACAATTATCGAACGAAGCTGTAAGACCCTCCCGGAGTACTTACTCAATTGTATGTCTTCGGTGGTGTGACGTAAGATGGTCGATACAGGCGGGTAGAGCCTAAGTGACTCTTTTATACAACGCTCCAGGTAATAGAGCTCTTGCAAATTTGCTATGTCAATTTTTCCCTGCTTTTTTTCCAATAACTCGGTGACTTCGAGCCTCGCTCGCTCCTGTGCCTCTTGGTTATGGGCCAATAAAAACAGCGTGTAGGACATCGCCATACCGGTCGTATCGTGGCCCTGTAGCAATAACACATTTGAACGATAAAAAAAGTGCATAGATCTCGCTTCGTCCTGAACTCACTTCAAAGGTAAAGGTGTCGACCTCTTCCTCGATGCCTTGATCGTCGATGAGTCCATTACGTTGGGCAGCGAGCAGCAAATCCAGCATGGCCATTCGTTTCTTCCGTCCGATCGAGTCATCGGCCAGCTTGGCGCCTCCTCGCTCGAAATCCTCGCTCTCCTCGCTCAAGCCATTCAGGTACTTGTTATTCGTGCTTTTGTGGTAATCTTTGCGCTCTTGAATTATCTGCAAAGAAAAAGACAACGGCATCGGCGCATTGTACTCGTCGTATCAATTGGACTCGGCAAGCGAATTAGCGTACTTTGGCTGTGAAATTGTGAAGAGTCTTTAGAGCATTTCTCTGAAGAGATCCTATTTTGTAAACGAACGGCATCATCCAATTAGTAACGTACGGCCTCGGCGTTCTGTAAACAGTCACGATACCTATTTCGTGAATGGCCTTTTTATACCGATCCAGCTCTTTGTTATCGATCGTATCCAGACTCACACCCATTGCAGATTCTGAAAAAAGAAAGCCAAAAGAGTGTTTGCCTATCTGTACTTTTACGCTTGTTTTCGTCGAACAAACCACAAATTATGTTTAGAGTGTATTTCGAGCTCAGCTCCACGAGATCCACGACGAAATCGTTCCCTCGTAATTTCAACTTGTCGATGGATTTCTGTCCTTCCCTCTCCGTTATTTCCATGTATTTTTTCAAAATGTTAAAATGAAAAGCGGGTGTAAGCATTTTTCGTCTGTTGCGCCATTTATCACCTATAATTGACGCGTGTTACTTTATCGAACTTTTTGTAATAATTGAAAGTTATTCAGTACCTGTGCTCGTTAACAAGCCAGTCTTCAGCCATGGCATGAGATAATTATAAACGAAGCCCTTCTCAATAACTTTATTGCTGGACAGTAAAATCTGCACGAGGCAGATCGTTACTCGTAGAAAATACTTGGCATTACAAAAAAAAAAAGAAATGGTTCCATACCTCGACGTCATCAGGATGGTGAATATTGACAATGGCAGACGTGAACATCCATAGTACGGAAACGGGTCGAAATTGTTCCGTCACTTTTCTCGTGATACGCCAAAAGTTGCACAAATCTGGGTCTAAGAACATAAGCGTGTTGCCGAAAATCGGATAGGGTTTTGGACACGGCACCGATTGCAACATACGTCCTCTTCTGTCATAGCGAGTACAGATGTGGAAAATCACCAGCACCAAGACCAGAAACGCGAGCACGTAAAACATGATTGACGTGAATTTTTCCACTAAAAACTAATCGTTCGTCGCATTTTTCACGCCGGGAAAAGTACGTCGTTTAATCGATTCGCGGCCGATGAATATCTAGTAGCGTCTCGCGAGTATCTCGATCGTTTGCCACTATTTATTGGCGAACATTTTTGGCGTCGCCTGTTTTTCATTCGCGTACGAGTAGTTTCATCATATGCGCGAGACAGTCGATGTTTTTAATTATGCCTAAAGCTACAATGCTGGAGTCGAGGAAGAAAAAGCGTCTTTTTTCGCGAGTTAGCGTGATAGCTCGTTTTTCTCGCGAGGCAAAAAAGCTCAAAGATTGTTTGCTGATTGGCAAAAACTTGATTATCGAAACGAATGCTTCGAGTTTTCCTTTATTTCGGCCCGCTACGCACTGAGCGATAACAATTGAACAGTTGCAAAACTTTATTTATGTCAATGAATAAGCCAAGCTGAATTTACTGATTGTAAGCATAAATCAGATATATATTTTGTGCGTAAAACAAGATAATCACAGTTAAAAATATAACAATCTTCTTGACCTTGGCACGCTCCCTAGATCAACGTTTATCAATCTTGACTAATTTCATTTTCACAGCTTCCGAAGGCCTTAAAATTACGTCGGCAGTCAACTTTATGTCGCTAGTCTTGTCGATGTCTTCCAAGTAAAAATCGTACAGTATCCGACCTATGAGGGATTTCAATTTGAGCATGGCGAGCTTTTGACCTAAAAAAAAAAGAAACAGACGACGACGTTGGTAGGGAAAATTATTGTGCGAGAAAAGCGCGCGTCGAGCGTTGAACTCACCTATGCAATTACGCGGGCCAGCGCTGAAAGGCACGTAAGCGAACATGTGCCGATTGGCACTGCGCTCCGGCAAAAACCGATCGGGATCGAAGACGTCTGGATTCGGCCAGTAATTGGCGTCTCTGTGCGTGTCGTACAGATGAATCATGATGTGCGAGTCGGCCGGCACTAGTGCATTTTCTTGAAAAATCATGCAGCGATTAGAAGAAAATTGACGGATATTTTTTTCGTCTGCTTTTTTTTTTCCTCGTCATGCCGTACTTACTTAGTTGCAACTCATCGGATGTGTAGCGTAAGAGCGTGGCGACGGGTGGAAAAAGTCTGAGAGATTCCTTGATGCATCGCTCGAGGTAGGGCAACTCTTGAAGACTCGACGTGTTTAAATTTCCATTGTGTTTTTCCATAACTTGCGTTACTTCGGCCCTAGCTTTAGTCTGGAAAATGTATCGTTCGATCGGATCGGAAGAAAAAACGAAAATTTCCGTACGTACCTGAGCCTCCTTGTTCTCGGCCAGCAGCATCAATGTAAAGGTCATGGCCATGCCCGTCGTGTCGTGCGCCTCGAACGTAAAGGTATCGACTTCTTCCTTGATGCCCTCGTGATCGATGAGTCCTTTGCGTTCGGCCGCCAGCAAAAGATCGAGCATCGCCAGTTTTCTGCGCGTTCCGTCCTGCTCGGAGACGGGACAGTCTTTGGCGAATTCCTCGAGGTACTTGCCGTCGCTGCTCTCGTGGTACTGTCTTCGCTCCTGGATCACCGCGTCGGTGAAGTGATGCAACACGTCGAGGGCGTCCCTCTGTACTTTGGCCATTTTCCTCGCGAACCTCATGAGCCAGTTGGTAATGTAGGGCCTGGGCATCCTCCATACGACGACGTTGCCCATGTCGCGCACCGCATTTTTGTATCTTCGCACGAGCTTGCTATCCATCTTGTCCAGCTTCACGCCCATAGCCGATTCTAATCGAAAAAAACAAACAAACGATCGTGAGTCAAGATAATTCATTGTCGAACAAAGCATCGATCATGCGTTTCGTTGTACCGCAAACGATGTTCAACGTGTACTGCGAGCAAAACAGCATCAAATCGTCGACGATGATCGTGTCGGAGCTCTCGTTTTTCAACTCGTTCATGAATCGCACACCCTGGTCGTTGGCTATCTCGAGGTACTTGTGCAGAATGCTGAAGTGAAAGGCCGGTGTCAAGATTTTCCTTCGCTGTCTCCACTTTTTGCCGGTGCTCGTGAGAAGGCCCGTTTTCAGCCAAGGATGCAGATATTCGTAGATGTAGCCCTTGTCGATGACCTTGTGACTTTGAAATATGACTTCCAAGTCGTCGGGGTGTCGCACGCTGATTATGGCCGTTTTGCAGATCCAGAAGCGAGTGATCGGGTAGTAATCGTTCGACACCTCCCGGCCAAGACGCCACAGATCCTCTGTAATTTTGCACGCATAAAAGTTAATTATTGATCCGCGGGATTTGATGGACAAAACTCGCACAAAACTCACGCAAATTGTCGACTTTGAACTTGAGCATATTGCCGAGCAGCGGGTAAGCCGTAGGTCCGGGTATTTTACTGAGTAGACGGCCGCGCTTGTTGTATCGGGTCATCAAGTGAAAGATCAAGGGTCCGATGATCGATAACAACAAGCAGGTAAGGATCATTTTGGGCCAAGCGATATGTGCCGTTCTAGCGATAAGTACTGAAGGTGCTGTTCGCGCCGTGTTCACGCGTTCATGACTACAAGACTGGCTCCGGTGAAAGATCGCGTTTCCCCGTGGCATCCACAAAAAGCAAGGCAAATATTTGCGTTTCGCACATTAAGAGCCAGCAAAAAAGTCTATTATTCGTAATTGAATTCGGCGTCCTCAATTTTCAGCGAGTCCTCGCTCTCGAGCGCCAAATTATCGCACTCATTACGTATTTCGCTTTTTAAGGTCGCATCTGAGCAACATGGCTGGTGGCATGCAGCCGTCGTCTCTGCTGCTGTCGCCGAATCACAGCGCCGGCAACAACAGCGTCAAGCCGCTACGTTTCACCGATTCGTCTTCTCAGCAGCAGCAGCAGCAGCAGCAGCAGCAACAACATCAGCATAATTACGCGGCTTCGTCGGCGACCGGCTCGAACGCGCCGACTCCGAGTCCTCGTCGGAAAAATTCCATGAGCAATAATTGCGACGAGATGATCGCCTACTCGGCGGAGCAATTGCAGCGGCTCGACAGATTGCCGCCGACTTACGGGGCTACGGCCGTCGCCGCCGTCGGACACTCGTCGTTGGCTCATTATCAGGACTACGGGCCTCCCATGTACATTTCGGCCGGTGGCGGCGGCGGCGGAGACTACTTCAGGCCCGTCGAGACGGCTTATCTGCCGGGCGCCGATTATCAGTGAGTCAACTCTCTCGTTTTCTCTTCGTTCTCTTGGCAACGAGGAGCCTGAATTTTTCCCTTTTCGCCTCTAGCGACAGAGTACTGGAGTGCTCGGAATTTCCCCACGCCTATGACAATCCCGGCAGCGTGAGCAGTCCAGCGCGTGCGCCTCGTTTCTCCACTTTGGCGCATCATCGGCGCACACCCTCCAACGTCTCGTCGACCAGCACGTCGTCCTCCCACCAGAATCCCTCGTTTCGCCTGGACGACGAGATCGAGTACAATCTCTACTCTCCGGGACATTCGCTCGTGGGTTCATTCGATCGGTTTTTTCGCTAGCCACTTATAATGAGTCTATTTTATGATCGTTTTGATGTTTCAAGGGCTACTATCGAGGTCTAACGAGTACCTCGTCGAGCCTCGTACCGGCCAGCATAGCCGGAAGTAGCAGCTACGGCAGCAGCGCGACCCTCAGCCATCAGCCGCACGATTACAATAGCACGAGCAGCGAGCTGCAGCACTACTTGCAACGCTCCGCGTCCCATCATCATCAGAATAATTCGCAAGACTCGCGAGACCTGCTGCTGCATACGATAATGGACCGGCCGAGCAATTTGGAAGTTGCCTCGAGGCTGAGGTCGAGCCTCAAGAGATCTAATTATGCCTATGGTTCACCCAACAAAAGCAGCAGCAAGAACAATTCGGGCTCTGGTGAGTTTCGCATCGTTTTTTTGCGTCCACCAAACGGGCCAAATGGAATATTTCGTTTGTTTTTATGCAGGCACACCGACGAATCCGACCCCGCCAGACTCCCTGACGTCCGAGGACTCTTCCTACGTCTCGGCCAAAGACGGCCAGATATCTCTCAGTCGAGTTCGCTTTTCACCCGTAACGTTCGAGAGGGAACAACAGCAGCAGCATCCGACCGAGCTCGTGACGAGTCCTTTGATGCAGGGACTGAGGCGACTGGGCAGCACCAGTCGTGGTAGCAGCTCGACGTTGACGCAGCGACGACCAAGCATCAGCGAGATACAGAGGGATTATGTCACCTAACGATAGATCATTCATACATTTAAATTTTCCTTATTTTCGTCTCCGTTGTTATCGAGAAAAGTTTGAATCGTTCTTTCTTTCGATTCATTTTCAAATATTGGCTTACGTCAGTCTATTTTGTATACATATCGCTGTCAACGAGATTCTTAGCATCACTATCTAATTAAAGTACAAAAATAGACAGAATGAGAGAAAGAGAGAGAGAGACATTATTCTCATTAAGCTGTATATAATGCATTCCATTATTGTGTAAAACAAACAGCGGTTCACTGCCTATATACGATGCGTATATGTACAATGTAGAAATTTGAATCTTCGTCAAGTGTATCTATTATTAGATAAAAAACGCCGAGATAATTTTGCTTCTTTTTTGTAAGTGGTAAGAAAACTCGCTCATTCAGTCAAAAGTGTAAGGCAAAATTTTCTACGTCACATCTCGTGCAATCATGCATACATGCACATAATGTTACGCGAGAGCAAGATCTGCGCATGCAATCATAATATATTATGAGCTTATGAAAACACTAATCACACAAATGTATATTTTGATAATCAGTACATTATCAGCATTTTGCGTTTAGCTTTCACATTATTTTGAACAAGTAATGATTCCGAACCTTGCGTTGATTAACTTATTGAAATGTACCAGTAATGTTTTTGGTAAAGTCAGAGTCGTGAAAGGAGAAACACTCTTTTAGTTATTTATATGTAGGGTTTTTTTATAATTTGACCCCATCATTCGAGTGTGAAACAGTCGAACACAAAGAATAATGATCAAAAACATAGCCGCACAACGTGTTTCACACGAACAGTTATGATTTACGAATTAATGCAATGATAAAGATAGTTCGTATAACCATTACTCATTTTAAAAATTTGCTACGTTCATCGCACAATCTGCTTTCATCGAATATCGACCAATATATTATGCGACTTACTTATATTTAATATATTATAAAAATATATATTCATACGAGGGCGAGAAAGTGTGAATATCAGTCATCAGTATTGCGAACTATTTTTAAAAAAGAAAATTGGGCAAGTTGTACAAAATATTATAAAACGTTCAATATGTATACATTGCTCTTTATTTCGGAAAATCGATTTCTAGATGAGAATTTTCGCGCGAATATATAAAAGGCACAATTTATAATGGGTTGTAGATAATTCTGTAGATAATAGAAACGTTATTTTCATTTTAAAAAATATTGGAACCAATATTTTTTAATTTATATATAGTTTTTTTAATTCTTCAATTAACTATTTATAAAATTGAGCAAATATTTATTATATTTTTTATCAAATTTGTTATGAAATATCGTAGACTTTGTAGTGATAAATTTAATAATTAATAATAATTGCGCGAAAAAAATTGTCAAAATATGTCAATGTACATAATATGCATTTTGATAATGCCATTGGAATGTGATGATGCCAAAAAGAAATGATAGATTCAAAGTACTAGGGTAGTAATCGATTCGTAAAAAATCAAAACTTAATTCTTACAACTTGTGAGTAATAAAAATTATTTTTTGGCAATCGTTCGATGAAGATAAGTTAAGAAACTGCGGTGCTGGATAAGAATGTACTTAAAGTTAATCGTGACAAATTGTGGAATGAAAGTGACTATGCATAATGTTTGTGTGAATACTTGTCGATTTCTAAACGATATTTTTGAGTGTTAATTTTTTTTCAACATGCGTAATAGACCGTAGTCATCAGCAATGCTAGTCTAAGATATTGTTCGTTTATAATTTTATTTGTTTTTCATATTTAATGATAATTACGTTTGCGACATAATATTCTTTTTTATCATATTAGTTTTACATCGATTCTTATTGTAACACATTCCACTAGAGTTAAAACGAAAATATGCAATACTTAAGTTGAATAAGATAAAGTTACGTGATAATTTTAAATCACTTGAAGAATAATTATTTGATTTGTAATCTGTTTACGAATAATCTTTGAATGAATGTGATCTCCTCTTGAAATCGACCGCATTTAATTAGTATGATGACTATTTTTTTAACTAATTACCAATGTTTCAACTGTACATATAAACCATTAAATTCTTATTGTAATTTAGCCCGTGACAATTTGCGAACATTTTTCAAATCATAAAGTCGGATATAAGTGTTTTTACTACGACATGCACATATTATGAAACACTGTAGTAGGAACATTTATTTTTATCAATTGAAATTATTGCGAAAATTCATTAATTATAGAAAGATTTGATTTATCGAAAGTAATGTATCAAATCTTTTTGCAAAATATAATGGCACACGTTCTATTACAATTGTGTGTACAGAAATGCTTTACAGTATAAATATATGCTGGCCTTATTAAGAAAAAAACGATTGATCTTAGACGTGTTAAAACCTTGTATCATATTTATATAGAGTAATACACGGTAATTATGTTAGAAAGCGCGATTTCAATGGATTAATAAATTGTATGATTTCATTGTCAAATAAATTGTTACCAATTCGTCATTCACAAAATCAACTTCAATGAAAAAAAAAATGTAATACGCGAGTAGAAAGTGATGCGTAGTCCAGCGACTGTCATGCATTTAAAAATTCGTGTATTTTTACAATTGAAAAAATAAAAATGTAAATTTCTAGATAAAAAAAATGTGGGTTATTAACAAAATGAAAAAAAATGTAATATTATATGTGCGTCAACAAAATCGTAATAAAATTGATTTATAGATTGTGACTGACTAATATTTGCATGAATTTTTCGAGACAATAGCGAATTTTTCTGCTGTAATAGAATTATCCGAGTTCAAGCCGGATTCTATAAGATAGACAATGACCAGTTACGATAAATAAATAATTTGACACAATGTAAACATATTGCTCAATGCGTTGCTCATTCCGAATTGCCCGCCAAATATCCTGCAGTCCAGCTGTCAATGCCTCCCACCAGCTATGCATGCGTGCTATACGGCTTGCATCGTATACTACAGTATATACACAAATACACAATGAGCTTTCTGCACTACTACTTAGTTACTATTTGCTTCCGAGTATTTCACAATAGCTATCGCGAGTGAGACGCGACACGATGCCTTGTTTACCATCTGATCGCGTGGGGACTCACAACTTGTGTAGTCGAAGAAAAATTTCATAATAATAATCCAGTTCAAGTTTGGCTTTGGATCATCGCACGTGAGCAATTCCGATTGTTTGGGGAATTTATTTTTGAAAAGCACTGCGAGTGCGCGTATTATGACAAAAAATGAAGACCGTTGAAGGAAAAGTGGTTTTACTCGGTTCTCAAGGTAATAGCTTACTGCAAGTGTTATACTCTACATTTGCATTAAAAAAAAATTAGGTACGAGCTAGTGCTAAATTGTAGCTTTGTTGTATTTTCTTGGCCTTTGTCTGTTTTGATTCATATCGTGATTCACCTTTCATATTCGCGATCATTTTTCTCGAGTATTATGAACAGGATTCCAATGATTTAATGCATATTTTTTTGCAAGTGGGTTTTTATTAAATCACGAGCAACTTAAAAATTCCCGTCAGTCGTGGGAATTCTATTTTCATAAACTTTCATCTTTATTAAATCTACTGACAATGTCTAAATTGTTTTACATTGTTCAACAAACTTTAATGAACTATTGATAATTGATACTATTGAAAAACTTGTAAGCAGTTATTGTTTCATAGTTAAAGAACCAAATTATAAATTTTGTATTGTTATGCTTCTATTGTTATGCTCTATTTTACAGGAGTTGGAAAAACAAGCCTAGTGACTATGTACCTAACTAAATTTTTCAATACACATAACAGTCCAACAATTGGAGCTGCTTATTTCACTTGCAATATCAAATTGGAAGATACCATAATCAGGTTTCAAGTAAGTCAGAATATCATTTTCTTACCCATTTAATGATTTTGGTATTTCAATTCTCATCTATATATAACAACCTCATTATTAACAATTACTCTTATCAAAAAATAAAGTCTAAAAATAGATTTTATTTCTATTGACATAAATGATTGTTTATCAAATTAATATCTACAAACAACAATTAATTGTCCTATAAAAAAAACATTCAAAAGATATTACTTTTTTACAGTTATGGGATACAGCTGGTCAAGAAAGATTTAGATCTATGGCTCCAATGTACTATCGAAATTCAAATGTTGCTTTTCTTATCTTTGATATAACAAATCCAAAAACTTTTGTGAATATCAAAACTTGGGTGCTAGAATTAAGAAGAAACGTACAAGAAAAAATGGTTCTTATTCTCATAGGTAATAAATTAGACTTGGCTGCTTTAAGAAAAGTTGATTCAGATGAAGCTAAAGTATATGCAGATTCAATTGGTGCTTTGTATTATGAAATATCTGCACTTACAAATGAAGGTGTAGATAAAGTTTTTTCTGCAGCTGCAGCAGGACTGAAACAGTTAGCTAGTGGTAAAAACGATCTTGTTACTAGTTTGAAAATTTATGATAATTTAGAAAAATCCGAACGCGAACAACCGGATGTACCTTTAAGTGAAGAGCCATTTACAACTAGCATTGCCCACGGCATTGAAAAAAAACCATTTTTATGTTGTTAATGTTGAAATGCATAGTGAATATCTCTAAATTGTATTCATGTATATAAGTTTGATTGTAAAATGACTGCTAATAGATGAATGCTGGAATGAACGACAAATTCAAAAAATAATTGTGATCTTAGGATATTAAAAATATTTTCCTACTTGATTATCATGATTTAGTTGATCAACTAAAGTTAAACTATTTATAAATACAACTGCATTCATTGTAAACCAAATATAGTGCTAATGGGCATAAAACTATGTATAATATTATTTCAAATTATATATTAACAGATAAATGTATGATTTTTAATTCAACTATGATTAAATTTGTTTTAAAAAATGAACTTTATTTACAAATTGAATTGTTAGTAATATCAGAATTCTGACAAGTAAATATTAAATTTAGAGCTTATGACAAAAAACTTTTATACGTGATTCTACTTATAAAAAAGACAAGAATTGAGAGTATTTTTAGAGAAAATATTGAGTTTCTTATAGAATATTAAGTGTTGTACCTGAGCATAATTCAATAATCACTCTTGTGATTTTTTCCTGTGGTATGAATAATATATATCTTCATTGTGTTAAAATGCTCAAAGAGCATAAGCACGAAATATCAATTATTTAAACTCAATCCTGTTGATAGCTAGAAAATCAAATCTTGTAAAAGATAAGATTCTACTTTTGGAAACTGTACGACGTTAAAAAATTAATAAAATAAAATATTCATGCTGCCTTGGAATTTATAAGAAGATGTGTGAGAAAGAAAAATAAAGTTGATTTTTCAAATAAAATAAAACTTTTATTTTTTAAATATAAAATACATTTAATATTAAATACTTTCCTACAAATTTTTATTTTAGTCTATTACTGAACATGAATTGATTTTCAGTAATTATACATTGATTCGTCGTGCATTCTTTATAAATAACTTACGTACAATTAAGCACATATGATACTTAAATAAGTAAAAATAATTTATAAAAGTATATAAAAACACATCTACTCTTCAGACACACATTTAAAAGAAATAATTACAAGATCACTCATTTTCTGGCTCGCTTTGACATTATTTCTTGATAAACCGCTTGTAACTCATGGTTTTTATTTTCCTTATCCATTCGTTCATTATTACTACGTTTACGATGACCATCAGGCGATAGTTGTTTAAGACATTCAACATCATTAAAAACTACTTGAGCTCCTCCTCCACTGGTAGGTAAAATGTCAGCCTGGAAATCAAAAAAATTATTTTATTCAGCCACCTATGTGTAAAAATATTAAACCAAATGAAAAACCTACTTTATATAATTTTGTTTCGAGTTCACCCTCTGAATCGTGATTCTGAGCAGTAAGGCAATATCTTGATGCACCATCGGTAATCTCTTTTGGACTTGTTAATTTAGTGACGCTTCTTCTGCGTCTCATAAGGGGTTGCAATACAGTTCCTACAGGAACTAAACTTTCTGGACGGTGATCCACCCAACGATCGGCACTTTGCGAGCGCCGGTAACGAGGATTCGCAACCCCGGCTCGTTCCTTGCGGGATTGATGATTGAGTCTGCCCGGTGTTTTGGTTTGTCTGGGTTCACTGCTATCACTGCTATCTTTCAAAACAGGTATAGTAGCTTTTTCTTCATCGTCAAGAATTTGTTTGACGAGACGCAGTTTGTCTTCTTTGTCACGAATTTGATTCTATTGCAAGTAATAGAAAACATTCATAAGGTATGAATAAATATATGAACGATAATAATGTAAGTCATAGTATGCACCTGAAGTTGTTCATGTTGAGCTTTTGATTTTAATTCAAATTCACTTTTTATCTTGTCAGTTTCATGTTGAATTTTTGTTGAGTACTTCTGTTTCACTCTCTGCTTATCAATCAGGCCCTGATTTAGTGCTAAATTTCGCTCCTTTAACTATTTAAAAAATGAATAAGTTTTATTCAAAACTATCTTATATGTAATCAAATAATTATAATTTTTACATACTTCGTGTTTTAAACTTTTAATAGTTTCATTTGCTGTACATAATTTATTCATCAATTTATCTATCTGAGCTTCCGATAGTGAAATATGTGCTTCTAAAGCTGAAATTTTTTTCTTATGAGACATTCCAGCAGCTTTTAAGTGCGCATTTTCTAGTCGGAAATTATTATTTTCTTGTTCAATAGCTACCAATCTTTTGCGGAATTCAATTTCTGTAAAAAATATTGTTTATGTAAAAATCGTTCATCCAATGCTAAAAAAATAGTATAGTAATTTTTTTACCTTTTTGTTCTAAATCAGCACGAAGTAAATTGCGTTTATTTATTCGTTGTTCTAAGTAGGTCATTAAATTTAATATTACTTGGTCATTATGAGGATTATCAATCTCCAAATCAGGAAATGGCCCTCCAAGACTGAAAAATTAATTTATTACAGATTATTTCAAAAAGTTCAAAAGATATTATAAAAGATGAATTTAATATACCTGTAAACTAAACCAATGTCTATATCAAGATTAGCAGCTTCTGCATGACCTTCTTTTTCTAATCTAGCCCGAGCTTCTTTAAATATTTTATTAGCTTGTCGTCTACCAGGAGTAAAGCCAAGATCTAACTTAGTTACAGTAGGTCTTGCAATCTGGACTTCTTGAGTCATTTCAGCAAACTTCATTACTTGCTAAAAATAAAAATATGCTATCAAAATGAATGAAAGTGTAAATGTGAAGAGTCACGCAAAAATTAACTTACTATAGTTTCATCATAATCATCAGCTCTTGGATTCGCACAAACTATCATGCGTACCTGACCCTCACCGTCAAAATAATTTTTAAACAAATGTGTGAGTTTGGAGTCACGATAAGGTACTATTTTGTTAGTACCTTGAGTTTGATTTTCACGTAATATTTCAAGGCAAGAACGTAATGTCATAAGAGAGTTGTTAATATTTCCAGCTTCACGAAGTCGCTGACCAGTATTTTTAGTTCTGTTGGTTCGTTCACTTCCAGCAAGATCTACCAATGATAATTGGCTAACGCAGACAACGCGTTTATCTTGCAATACTTGTTCTCCTTCCCCATCTAATGGTGCTTGAACCAAACGTATGGTAAAAACACTGTGTGATCTACTAGATTCAGCATTTAGGGCAGTATGTGCTACACGCCGTCTGCGTTGGCCACGTTGAAATACTTCAAAAGCTTCATCTGAGCTTTTAACTTCTACTTCCGTTACAGCGTGCACATACATATTTTTATTTCCATCTTCCCTGATAATTTTACTTTGCAGTGTTCTAAATAAAAAAATCATAAATTTATTTAATTGAATTTTGTATAAAAGTAAAATTATGGTTTACTCACTTTGCTCTGACTTCTTCTTCTTCAAGAAGATCATAAACGCTGTTATTGTAAATTTCAATGTATGTTACAAACACAGCATATACATAATCATTATCAACACTAATATTTTTTGAATCATCTGTTTCTCTGCTCATCATTGGATTACTTTCAACGTCACTTTCTAGTTTTCGACTTTAATTAAAAATAAAAAACAAATAAGACAATGTTTAACAAATTGTATTGATAAATGTGGTAAATATCTTACCTTCTTGGAGTTTTAGGATTACGAGGAGTTATGAGTCCTGCATGGAGTTCACTTTGTCTATCAAGTAGAGCATCTGTATCACTTTGAACATCAAAACCATTAAGTTTATCTGGTTTGAACACAAACTTTTTGGCTTGATAATTTGATATGCTATTAAAAATCACATCCAAGCATCTAGGCATGATTCCAGTATCATTGGGTTCTCCTGTCATTGTATAAGTTTTTCCACTGCCTGTCACACCATAAGTAAAAAGTAAACCATTTCTACCACGTATAAGATTCTCTACTAAAGGTAAGGAAACTGTTTTAAAAACTTCTTTCTGTTGAACATCTTCTCCAAATATGTGAGTAAATGTGAGTTGAATTTCTTTTTGTGAGCCATTTCTGAAGTTCATTGCAGACTCAGGTGGAGTTATAACAAGAGTTTTGTCTGATACAATTTTCATGCATGATATGTCACTTGGATATTGCATTGGTCTCAATCGACAAAATACTTTTACTGGGTCCTTTGAAATTTGATTACTCAGCTTTAGTCTCGGCTTTCGTGCCGAAGAAGGCGGTTGTTTACGTCTAGAAGAATTCATAATTTAATTAATCTTTCTACTCGAAAGCAATAACATTTTGTATTGACGAAAATTGTTTAATTGTATAACAAACTCGTTGAGGTTAAAGTTACAAACTCTGCGTTAATATTTTTGCAATTCAATCGCTTTGTCATTATCGATGAAAGTTTTGATTAAGCAAATGAGAACTGAATGTCAACAAAACGAACTTCATTCATACAATTCTCGAATGCAATGATAAAATTGATAAAATAAACAAACACTTACGCAGACTTCATCTTTATTTTTTTTGCTCAAGATTGAGTCCGTCGAAAAATGTAACTTATGCACTTATTTCTTGAGCGATGAACGTTTTCTGGTTTGTTTTCATAGAGCAACGATAACGGACGCCATGATTCTGGACTGCTGGATGCATAACTTCCACACGCAGCTGCTGGTTAGATGCGACCGTTCGAAAATTCAAACTTTCACGTAGCGAACGCCTTTGTGCACCAATGGCGTTGCAAAGCCAAGTTAGTGGCGACATCTGCAAAAGCTTGATTTAAAAATGTCAATATGATGACAGTACATTTCATCTGCATACGGGTTCAAGATGATTACAATTGTTTTGGAACAACGATTATTATTACTCGTGATGACCTGCAATGCAAGACTCCTACATCTTTTAATTGAATAAACAGAAGTTAATGAGTAAGTTAAGAAGTGACATGTTTTAACAAAATTCTATACTTGAATTAATAAATGTTTTAGCCTTTTAGAAATATTTAATTAATATGCAAATAACCTTTGATAGTGGTAAATAAACATTATGCTTTTAAACTTGAAATTTGACATATAGTGTATAGTGAACCAATAGTTTAACTTACATGAATTATACAATCAAAGAGGTATTTTTCTAAAATGCCATAACAGGTTCAACAATAATTTTAGCGACCAGTTACAGCAGTAAATTGTAGATCATTTTGAGGGGTCCTCATTTGTTTATTACTTTCAAATAATTTACAGTAAAAATTGGCCCGGAAAATTTATTTTATCATCGTTTGTTGTCTGCAAACAAGAATCGATCATTTCTGTTGAAGGATAATTTTAGAAATTCAACTTCTAGCAAAACTTTTGAGCAATATCTGTCACTTACTTTGGGACTATTTCGTTTACGTTAATATTATAATGGATTGCAATTGCAAGTTAATATACATGATTCCCTTGTTACACGCGGATTATTTTTACCCGGTTTCTATGATACGAGGTTCGGCAAATGACATCATCCCTTAATTTACATGGGTTTCTCTTTGAATTATATGCGTATATCCCTTATAAAAATTTCCTATATAGGATCCCGCGAAATTCTTACTGGAATCCTATAGTACTCTTGTAGGAATTTCTCGGGATTCTATAGGAAATTTTTATAAAGGTTGGGACATTCGTGCAAATCTCAACTAATTATGTGTTAACGACAAATTTGTATTTTTTTTTTTTTTAGTAATTAGATCCTGGACAAAGCAGTGCAAAGTACGCAGTTTGACGCCGTAACAACATGAAACTACGCATATACATACAAGTCGGAAAATTCGCGGCACTCTTGTTAGTCAGCGCGGTGATAGCCAATCAGAGTTGCCCAGTCTCGTAATGCAACTCGCTGATCAGTCTGATCGTCACAGACTCACGACTCAGCAGTAAAACAGTCTGACAAATGCGCGTCAAACTTAAAGAGTGCCAAGAGTGAAAAGAGTAAATAAGAGGACAGCCTCACGCACGCGCGTATACTGCACTCAGTAGACTCACTACTTAGTAGTCAGTCAGTCCTCACTCGGTCCTCGCGCAAAGCAAGCCAATCATAATAACAACAATCTCACGTTGTGTATATATAATGTAACCGAGCTGCACACGAGAGAGGCTCTCGAGTCACAACAACAGAGACTGCCAAGTTGGACTGCAGTTTTTTAAACGGCGCGAATCGCACGCAACTACTACTCGACGCAATACATGCAAGTTCACAGCATTACGCAGCTGCATCTGATCGAGACAGCGTCGACCTTATCGTTTCCTCCGAGTCACCGAACATGGAAAGCAACGAGGAAGATTCGGCAGCTATGGGCTTTGACAGATTATAATCGCGCGTTAAGTGCACACGCAGCAGCTCAGCGTCGCAAGTGCTCGGGCATAATAACAACACCGTAGCACAACTATCACGCATCTAACGTTGCCACTTAAGCTTTCTCTCTTTCTCGCTCTCTACAGCAAGATAGATAGAGGTAAGAATTCCCTATTACGTTTGCGAGACCTCGGCCACTGCATTGTCTTCTTCAAAAGGTCGCTTGGCTCTTTTATTTCATTCTCGTAACGCAACAATGAGCTCAATCGCTGATTTTGACATTGCTATTTTTTCTTTGTTTCATCGCGAACGTTAGACTAATTCGATGAAGTACAGCTGCTGTGCTAACACAAGGAGCTGTAGCCGTTGGAGTAGAGCAGTTTGGAGGATGAGCCTGGGTATACTAGTTCAATTAACAGAGTCGAGGTGTTGTAGTGTAGCTGACGGTCAACAACGGATCATCCACTGAGCGTCGTGAGGTTAAGTAAGCGCATCTATTTTTTTGACTGATTATTTCTTCCTTTAATTCACTTTTATGAAACATTTTCGGTATTTTTATCCAACTACTCTTTATCCTGTTGCAAATGCCTGTCTTTGCTATCAATGACAATCTTTATGACTTAATTAAAAAAGCTTTGATACAGTGTCGTCATAACAAGCAAATACTTGCTACATTTCTATAAATTCATTCTTGGACAAATCAACTCTCAATAATAAGTCATTTAATAGTTATTCTGTTAAACAATTGTTATATTAGCATTAATTATTAGGTCAGTGATTTTTAATTCATTATGTAATCATGACAATAGATTGCTATTACGACACATTTTGACTAGAAACTTCTTTGGTACAACTGTTAAGAAATTATACCTTTTATGATTTTAAATTCTGCTTTTATACGTTTTTAAATAAAATCAACAAATGATTCAGAATATTTAATAAGAACCTTTGTTATTTTAGACCATCAAAATGAATGCTCGAACGCAACTGTTTGAATTATCGATGGAAGGTCGCCAAGTAGATGAAGCAGTTGCAAGTATTTTTCATACAGTTCTCTTCCATCGATGTCTTGGAAAATTTACTTTCAAGCAAGAAGGCAGTAATTATTCAGTTGGAACAGTGGGCTACCAAGATGTAGATTGTAATTTCATTGACTTTACATATGTCTGCTGTTCATCTGTCCATTTAGATCAACATCTTAAGAAAGGAATCAATGGTTTCTCTGAAGCTTTACGTGCTACAGGCAGTCAAGGTCATGGACAAATATCATTAGAGTTTTTTCAAAAGAAAAAAAATCGTTGGCCATTCACATATGAAAGTATACCTTGGGAAGTGTGGACTGTTCGTCTAGAGTTGATCAAACTAGCAACTGAGCATGAACGCATGATTTGTCGTGAAAAAGTTGGTGATCTTCTAGCTGATAAGATTCTTAACATTACTGACATTATGAACCGACACGACTATTTGCCAAAAATTCCTACGCAAACAGAACTTGATCTCATATTTGACACTAGCTTTCCAGATGTTCAACCCTATCTTTTCAAATTATCTTTTACAACTTCTGAACCTACTAATAACACTATGGGCAATACAATGAAGAAGCTGATCAAAGAGACTATGTCAATTTAGTACAAAAATTTGTGCTCTGAAGTGGCTCTTGGAGGTTTTTTTAATTTGTTGCTTAATATTTAACTTTCTTGTAATGAGTAGAAATTTTCTGTGCAATAGCTTGCTACATTTATAAGTAATTGAAGAATTAGTTTCATGTCAAGTTTTTTGTTGATATTTGATACTGTGACAATGTAAATTGTCCAAGAGCCTCAAAAAAATTGACATTCTCTGTCCTGATAATTTATGTTAACAAATAATCAGTAAATCGTTATCAAACAGCAAAAATTATTAATTTTTATCAGATCAGAGCTTATAATCAAATCATTTAGATGTAAAAAAACGTTTGACAACAACGATTTTCATTTAAATCCTTAAAATAGTAGTCATTGTGACAGATTTTAACTGCAGCTCATTTATTTAAGTTGAAGTAACTTTTAATGACACAGAGTACAAATGGTACCGAAATATATATTATTTTATACAAAAAATTTGCTGCTAGGCAATGTAAAAGTGTACATGTAAAAATGGTAACTGCAAGCTATATTTTGTAGGCAAAGGGTATTAATTATTGTAAAGAAAAATTGATGCTAGCATTACAGTTTGATATTTTACAATTGTTCATTCAAAACTTAAATTGTATGTAAACATAAAATGGCACTAAAAATTGCGTATTAAAAAGTTTATTTCATGGTTCATTTTCATTTAGTGAAAAGTAATCATAATTTCTATTGATTTTTACAAACATATACGTTTTTTATTAAAAATAATCTTGTTCCTTTTAGAGAAATTCATAGATTAATATACTTTTTAAGCAATTTTCTGTTGTATTTTAGATTTAAAAAGTCTATTTCAACTAATGAATATGGATCAATTGATTAAAACAATTGAATTTCATTTATTGGCAAGTACTTAAAATAATTGAGAACTAGTTTTAATAATATTTGAAATTTTTTAGTAAATTCAGTTTCATTGGCATCTGATCTGAGATTATCTACATTAGAGAGTTCAATCTTTTCTAAAAAAAATTGAGGTTTTATAATTGTTATCATTAATTAAATGAGGCAAAAATATTACATTTCATAAAATCTATATGAATAAGGTATATTTCATAAATCAAACGTTTTCAAAATGATATATTGAAAACAAATGACCATTAACATACTTGACCTGACACATCATTGTAAAAAAGGTTGATAAGTTTTTTTGCATACAGCAGGTAAAAATGTAAAATACGAGTGAATTTTTTTCAACAAATGTGTAAAGTTTTAAAAAAAGATTACACTAAAGATTTAATATATGTAAAAATATATAAATAT
This sequence comes from Trichogramma evanescens, assembly GCA_902732785.1. Taxonomy (NCBI): domain Eukaryota; kingdom Metazoa; phylum Arthropoda; class Insecta; order Hymenoptera; family Trichogrammatidae; genus Trichogramma; species Trichogramma evanescens. The sequence goes on from CACVKI010138914.1 coordinate 70,606, forward strand.
ATATATGTATAAATACATATACATAAATATAGAAAAATATACATAATAATAATAAGAGATGTAAAAGAAATTATAGATAGTTTTTCCTTACACAATGCGGTGTAAGTCAAAGAAATTCTTTAAGCAGTTCTCGTGCAGAATAGTTCATCTATTATTAAAATGTATAGTGATGTTACATTAATGACACGAAGTGATGAATCAATAATTGTAATTGTAAATGCTGTGAAAAATGAATCTTGATGGAATAGAAAAAAATGAATTTCAATATAGCGATATTAATTATATATTATAAGATACTGTATTTTGTAAAAAAGATTCTAATAATAACACCTAATTGAGTGTTTGTGTGTACAAATGAATATTTTGTTTTCTTGGTACATGATTTAGATAAAAGTAGCAGATTTTGCTCTATACCTTATTGTTTCAGTCTTGAGATAGTTGAAACCATTGTAAATGAACCGCAATTTTTTATTTATTTTTTTTTTTTCTACGACTTCTACCGTTAATGGATACGTATAAGCGGTTGATTGTATCACTTGAATAAAAGCGACTTATAAATTAATATATCATGCATTCATTTATTTAATATAAAAATTGAAGGTTCTCATAGCACTTGGATCAGATTTCATAACTACATTTTTACAGCAATATACGTAATGTTGGTTACATTTAAAAAATTGTCTCGAAATTCATGTCTTGATTTAATTTAGAGCTTCAATCTGACTAAACGGCTTTGCTTTTCTTCACACAAACGAGAAATTAAATGTAGTATACAATCTATATTTATTTTTACTACGTCAATAATGGGTTTTAAAATTGTTATAATATCGCTTGAGTATTTTTGTGATTATACGTTTGTGAGAAAATATAGTATACGCATGTTGTACAGAACTTATCCGAATCTATTGAATTTCCGTTGGCAATAATTTCGATTGAATGTTCGATTTATAAATAGATATAGAGAGTAGCATTTAAACGGCCCCACAAGCATCAGTTGATTCAAGATCGTGTATACGATGACAATCTTACATTGACATTAAAGAAACTCGATATGGTTTCTAGCAATTCATTTTCTGATATATAGTTAGAGAGGACTAGAACTAATCAGCACACGCATTAAGCTATAGCATTGACCAAATTTGTTCATTATGAGGAAAAAAATGGGCTGCACTTTTTTTGAACAATTTTCCATTGAATTTCATGGAAGCCAATGGACTTTTTCTAAAAAAATATGATTTCATTAAACCAATCCTCATAAATATAAACTTTGAAATATTCTCTCCGTTCTCTTTTTTAAATATTATTATTACTCTCTCTCTCTCTTTCTCTATGACAACTGAGGTAAGTTAAAAGAGAATTTAACCATCTTTGAACATTTTCAAATACATTTTTTGAGATTTCAACTAAGATTTTTTGAAGAGTTACGTGTATATCTAAAAAAAAAATGATAAAGAAATATGCGAGGCTTTTTCAAACAATTTCAGTATAAATTCCCAACAATGAATTTTTTGAGACTACCTGCTCAAAGCACTACTTTCATACGACAACCTTCAAGAAAGCGTGAAAAAATTTTAACAATCTCCCGTCATGTAATGTATGATTTAATTCGATTTCAAGATTGCCATCCGTATACGGACTAGTTTTCGCATGCTGTGATAAAAACCCGTTTTTCAATTTACATTAAAATATAATTGTATCTCAAAATCTCCATTTAGCAGTTATGGGTTTCTGCTAAAATTTCTTTGATTGACTTTTACTTCAAAAGTTCAATGACTATCCGTAATCAAAAAGATATGATAATTTGAGACGATACATTTTATTGAAATCATGAAAATTGAACTTTGGTTTTGAACCCTGATTTTTCATTGAAAATTTTTGATTAGATTTTATACTTAAAAAGTTCAACTATAAGCCAATTTGAAGTTGGTTTATATTTGAAGTTCAAATAAATGTTATTGCTTGTAATATTTTATTTTTTATATTTTTTTGATACCCTAATCTTACAATCTGATAGCCATTTTCTATTACTAATAGGTACAAGATGTAATCTGAATTTAACCAACACTTTTTCATCCTCTACTTTTTTAAAAAGGCTCCCCTCTCATTATACTAATAATCTGTATAGTTTGCAAATGAATAACTATTTGGTGTAATAAGATGGGAGGGAAAATGAGGGCGAAGATTGGAGTTCAGAGTTAGTAAGAAACAATTTAATGCAAAAAAATTCGAATGCAGCTTTCATCGTGATGAAAGTGTATTAAGTATAATAGCTTGAACATTGCAGCAAGGACGTCATTAAAGTAAGATTTAAGCGCGCTAGCATAGAGATAAATGAATTTGTCAAAAGTTGCTAATAGCCAATCGCTGCTCTGTCAAAAGGGAAATGTCGACTACCGAAGGGAAGGAAAACAAGCTCGTAAATACGTATACGGCACTGAATCGATTTCACGAGCATTATTTTCTTAAAGAAGTGTGTGCGTATGTGGAATTAATACTTTAATGACTCGGGCAACATTGGCTCATGTAAAAGCGGGAGAACGCGTACACCGACGCAAGTCGTGAATGTGTTTTGCGAATAAATAAACTGATAATCGCAGGGTCTCTCTCTCTCGCAAGTCCGAAAGCTCCGTTACACGTGCGCACGAGTTTTATTTTGAGCTTTACGTGCCATAGCTTGTATAGCGTAAGAAACTGAACTCGCAAAAACAGGAGGGACGGGGAGGAGAAATCCGATGCGTCGGCCATTTAAATGAAATATTTTTTCCTCGGCTCTCAGACTATGTTTGGCTGTCAGTGTATATGGAAGAGCTTTTTTATTGAAATTCTAAAAATTCCCCGCTGTCGTGTCACAATGAGATGCGCATTGTCCACTTTTAACTCTGGTCGAAAAATCACTGCTCGCTCTTAGGCGCACGTGATCTTGGCGCTGCTGCGAAATTCCAAACTTCGTAAATTCATCCTTTGTACGTATGTAGTATATATTTCTGTCTTTATTATGGGCAGTACCGAAATTATTCTCTTTCGCTGATCAACAGCGGCTTTGTGCGATATACTTCACGTATAATTTGCGACGCTTATAAGTTGCCTCTGGCTCTCGCGTGTCGATGCAAGACAACGAAACTTGGATCGGCGCGATTATGTAAACACTTTTACGTAGATACAAAGCTCGTCATTAGGCGCTCTCGTATACATTTAATATGCATAAAAATATAGGCCAAGTCTTGGGACGCGGTAGCGGCTGGAAACGATGCGCATTACTTTTTTCCTGTGGAGCGCGGCTCGAGGAAAGCCTTTTATATGCTTGCCCAGCGGACTCGCGCATACGTTTGTCTTTGACAAAAGACACATAAGAAGCTGCGCTAGCTGAACGCGCGTACGAGAGTTATATTTCCAGGCGCGGTGCGCATTTACGTGTCGTGTTTAACTTTGAGGGAGATGGAGCTTGCAGTAGCTCGCAGGAGAATGACAGATGCCGAGCTTTGCGGTTTATTTGATCCTTCCCCGGGGACGTAGCGAGGCAGTAGCAGCTCGAGCTTTATTTTAAAAAGAAAACCTTTTCCTTATTTCCGTGCGCTGCGTCGGTGGCGGCGGCCTTTGACCCGCGCCGTTGTTTGGCTCGACGCGCCTTATACGCGCAGCCGACAGGCAATTATAATATACATGACAAATCACGGGCTCCAAGTTTATTAGCAGCGCGGCATTTTTCGAGCGAGCTCAACGAAATTTCCCATTTTCCAGCTGTGCATTATGCGTACTTTTGCCCCCGTGACAAGTGTCAAAGCGGAATATATTTTAGCCGCGCGCGCGTGTATCGCGCCGTGCGTTTTTAAGTGCCTGAGATTCGTTAAATTCGCGAGATTGCGCGTCTGAAAAGTTATAATTTTAATTGCCAGTGTCAGGAGCAGAGCAGCATCGCAAGCCGACCAGATTAATTATAATGCCGCGTATAGCGCCTGTTGACATAATATACAAAGCCACGTAGGTAGCGGGCCGATCGTCGAGGCCGTGGCGCACTCGACGAGTAGAGAGCAAGTTCGCTCGTACGAACGTCGTAGAGACGATTAAAATCTCGAAGGCGACGATCCATGAGGCCGATATCCGCATAAATATACGACGATACGTACATGGGTATATAATTAAAATTTCGCCTGCGGAAAAAGCGATCGCGATAAGTAAGAGAGCGAGAGCTGCTGCGGTTCACCGAGGCACACGCGGGAGCATTGCGAAGCGCGAGATGTTGCGCTTGCGTGCCCTTGCTTATACACGAATTGGTCGTCGTCGCCGCCGCCGTCGCCGCGAGCGCCTCCGAAAGCTCGAAAAGCTTCGCCAGCCGGCTGGAGGATCAGTCGTGTGGCGCGCGTCGGCTCAAAAACAGCTCGCGACCCAATCGTCGTCATGTGCGCGATCCGAGTGCTGCTCTAGGCCCAAACGAGTATTCGATCGTCATCTCTAACTGTGTGCAGCTTTTTTGAGGCCCCGTGCGAAATTATAGTGATCGGAGGTGTGCTTGTGTCGCTGCAAAGGAGCATGTGATATAGCTACTTTTAACTCATCGGCAGCAGGAGGACGGGGAAGGCGCCGTACGGCATGCGTCCTCGGCGGACTGCTCCTTGAATTCCAAAGATTGAGCGAAATTTATGCAGCGGCTAGGTAGGTACCAGTGCCTCGACGAGAAAAATCATATCCCTCTAATAAAACAAGCTGCTGCCTTAGTCAGGCATATCGTGTCGTCGTCGTCGTCGGCCAGACTCGAGCGCGAGCTTTACAAAAGAAAAACCAATGCGAGCGAGATAAAGTTTCTCAAACTGGTCTACGTGTCGTTATGGCATGAAAAATTCATGTTTTATCAAGCAGTTCTTCCACCGCACGCGGGGCTCGCTGCAAGAGAGAAAAAACTACTTAGCTTGTAATGCACCGACGAGACAGCCAGCTACATCTCAGCCGAAAAAGTGGCACACTTTTTTCATCTCTCCCTCCTTATGATCACCGTCTCTTTTTATGAGTAGCAGTGAAAAAACGACCGACCTGTAGGAGGCTACATTTTTTTGCTCGCAAAAACTGGACGCGCGTCAAAAAATCGCCGATAAGTCCGTTGCCGACTCCTTGCCTCGATTCTCGCGGATGTGCAGCCAAAATACAAATTGACATATGGCCTGCGATGGTGTTGCTGTGTGCTTACACGAGTGCGTGTGGGTGTGTGCAGTTTATACTACTGTAGCGGGAGGGAGTCAAGCAAGCGGAGTAATATTTTCTCTTTCCAAGCACTCGGATAGAAAATCTGGCTCTCCCTCTGGACGCTGCATTTCACTGATTTATCGATATTAAATAAATCCTTTACAAGCTCGACCTTTTTACGATAGAAAATTTGTGCGCGAAAAAAGCCTCGTGCTTGGCTAAAAGTCTCCATTGTTTATAATAAAAGTATATATATGGCGCGAGTCGCGCGCGCACGACGGCGACGACGTCATAACATTCGCATGTACACCTTGAAAAAGCCATTAACGTTAAATACCCTCTCTCGGGACGGATCGCGCGTAGCGCGGGCTAACATAAACGACGCACATTTCCTTCGGGTATATCCGCGTAGCCGTGAAATTATATACACGTGCGTGTGCTTATATGATAAATAAATATATACGTTTGTTTATTCGACATACTTTAATGGGGGGGCTCTATGGCAAAAGCATTAAGTGCCGAGCTACCACCAGACCTGCAGATTTATCTCGTCTTGTAATTCAAGTATTACGTGGAAAAATATGGCTCGGATGCCGTTGACCCTCGTACTCCGTTCGCGTGTGCCATCGTGGTTTCCATCGGCTATATAAAATTACATAATACGCGAGAAAATAAACAAAAAACCAAAAGGAGGAGCGAGTGTTTCTGCTGATTATCCGAAAATATATGGTCGCTGGTTTATCTGGAGCGGCTCGATCGATCGATACAGGCCAATATGCCGCGCCGAGGTCTGCATCGACTCAGCTTTAATAAAAACATTTGGAGCATTTTACATAACTGCTGCTGCTGCTGCGTGAGCGGAACATAACAGAGGCGGGCGGCAGGTAACGGTAACGATGTATCAAAGAGTTTATCTGATAAATTTCGCGTCTATATTATTGATCGCGCGAATAAAAACAGGAGGCAGCTTGCGCGGTTCGTATACGTATATACGCAACGCGGTGTACAGGTACTATATACGGTACACTGTATACGCACAGGAGGCTTATCTTGAGCACACCGACGACGAGACGTGCGAGCTTTGAAAAATACGAGCCTTTTAGTCGGCCGACTCTATTGGCAGACGTCGATTATTTTTTATTCCACGGCTTGTTTGCTCGGCGATACTCCCAAATCGATCATTAAGAAACGTCACCGCCACCGCCAGTCGGTCATCCAAGCCGCTCGGCTCGCTTGTTTGTTTTTTCATTATATACGTGTTATACGAGCTTCGTGCGTAATGTCGCATACGTGTTTTCTTCTATTTCTTCTTCTTCTTCTTCTTCTTCTTCTTTTTTATGAGGCTAAATCGCTGCCTCAAATAGTGACGGATGAGATGGACTAAAAAACGTACGCTCGTGCGGTACAGCGTCTATGCGCACGCGAAACTCGTGAAATAAATAATGCTAAAAAGTAAACTTGCTGAGTCGTATAGGCGGTACACAAGGCGCGCGAAAAAGCCATCGGCTGCACCCCGAGACTTGATATGCTCTCAACAGGTGGGCGTATTATCCTTTTTCGCTCGACGCTCGATGCAGCAGCAGCAGCAGTAGCAGCAGCAGCCGAGCCATGTTTTCTTATATACGAGCAACGACTCCAGCAGCTGCGAACGTCGAGTTTATACCTAGTGATCGATCGTTTCCTTTTGCAGCGCGAGCTCCATGCCCTGACAAGTACATTTGCAAAGATTAACCGGGAATATAAACATAATAATAATAGTAATAATAATATCGAAAAAAGCATGTCAACAGTTTGAATCGACGTTTTGTGTATAGAGGGATTATGTCAGTTAAAGTACTCATCGCGCCATTACTCGTTTTCAGTAGTTTCCATGCAATTGTAAGCACGCGTTCCGATTGCGACGAGGCTGTGTCGCAATTATGCACCGCGACGCGTTCGACGGAACACATCGAAACGCTCCATCGAGTCTGCGGGGGAGCATTTAAATATAATCGTCGTAAATTGTACAAAAAGTGAGCTGGCGGGGCCAACGCTGATTTCCAAACTGCGCAAAATGTCCAAACGTCAGTCGCGCGGAGACTATAATTATAGAACGGCGAGAAGAGGAGGGGGGAAGCAGAGTATTAACGCAAATGTAATTTAGCCCCTTTGAACGGGTTTTCCAATTGGGCCAAGCGCGTACGGTGCGAGTAAATTTCCGATTCCACTGGCGTTATGCGCGAGAGCAGCCGGCTTTTGTATCGTTCGCGAAAAGTTCCCAAAAGAGCCGAATTATTCTTCACTTTTTAAAGAAGAGGAAAGTCTAAGTTAAAGTTAAAGTTTATACGCGCCTGCACGTACGCGTTTATACGCAGCTACGCTCGGCGAGTGCAAGCATTTTTTCGTCGATGTGCAGCAACGAAATTAAGCCCGTCGCGTCGGGAAAGCTGAGAAAGAGTAAATGGAAAAAGTTTGTAGCGAGCAGAACTCGTCCGGCTAATAATTCGAGATAATTATCAAAAATTGAGCCAAGCGATCGCTGAGGGTGTATAAAAATTTCAGCTTGGATCCGGCCGGCAGGGAGCTGAAAAAATGTCGCAGCCGAGGGAGTACGCGGGGGATCCGACGACGAACCTGTCGCTGATCCAGAACTGCTGCCATGCGGCGGAGAACTGCAGCTCGGCCTGCGACGACATCACCACGTCCAACCGGACGTTCCAGATCGTGCTGAGCCTGCTCTACCTGCTGATCTTCCTGTGCGGCCTGATCGGCAACCTGCTGGTGTTCGTCGTGGTGGTGCGCAACCGGCGCATGCAGACCGTGACGAACCTGTTCATCGCCAACCTGGCCCTCAGCGACATCCTCCTGTGCACGATGGCGGTGCCGTTCACGCCGCTCTACACCTTCTCGGGCCGCTGGGTCTTCGGCGAGTTCCTCTGCCACTGCCTGCCCTTCGCCCAGGGCATGAGCATCTACATCAGCACCTTCACGCTGACGAGCATAGCCGTCGACCGGTTCTTCGTGATCCTCTACCCGTTCCGGCCGCGCATGAAGATCAACACGTGCCTGGGCATCGTCGTGCTGGTCTGGCTGGTCGCCGCGGCCCTCACCGCGCCCTACGGCATGTACATGCGCCACTACGGCAACGAGGAGGAGCACTACTTCTGCGAGGAGAACTGGCCCGAGGAGAAGGTGCGCACCATCTTCTCGGTCATCACGACCTCGCTGCAGTTCCTCGTGCCCTTCGTCGTGATCGCCATCTGCTACGTCTGCGTCTCGGTGAAGCTGAGCAACCGCATGAGGCCCGGCAACAAGTCGAGCAGCCGACGCGAGGAGGCCGACCGGCTCAAGAAGAAGAAGACCAACAACATGCTCATACTCATGGTGGTGGTGTTCGTGCTCAGCTGGATGCCCCTCAACCTCATCAACATAGTCGAGGATTTCGAGCCCAAGGTGACCGACTGGAGCTACTACAAGGTGCTCTTCTTCGTGGCGCACTGCATCGCCATGTCGAGCACCTGCTACAATCCCTTTTTGTACACCTGCCTCAACGACAGCTTCAGGAAGGAGTTTGCTCAGGTAATGCCTTTTATCGTAACTGCGATACTTTTTTTCCTACGATACTACCTGTTGGCGAAGCGAGCGCCTCTCCGCAACCTCGATCGGCTTAATTTCTCTCGATTCGAGATGAATGGGATAAGCAGCGGCTCAAACGATTCGATTAGTTTTAATTAACGGATACGCGAGCGACGATCGTCTCGTCGATAATATAGTATATGCTATGTGGCATCCACGTAAACGTATTATGTGCCGATAATTGTGCGCGCCAACGCCAACTATATAAGCTTGCATACATTTATTTTTAAAATGTTTCATCCACGCGAGCATCGGTCTAAATTCCACGTGCTTTCGGTAATATTATTTTTAACGAGTCCAAAGCCAACGTGTATTTTCGTAGAGCGAGCAATTAAGCTCGAACGCTTTATGCTCGGTTTGTTTTTTCTCTCTCTTTTTTTTGTTTGCGCAACTTTTGCGCTACTCCGCTTTTACTTCATTTGCGCCACAGCGAATTGATATTGCATAGCGATAATACAATTTGTTGGCGAAAGGCGAAAAGAAGAAGAGGCGTAGGCGCGCGAGGGAGGCCGATGTTCGTCGGCTCGTCGGCTCGTCGGCTCGTCGGCTCGTCGGCTCGTCAGCTCGTCGCTGCAACAGGTGCTCGCGTATGTACGAGTCTGTCAGACGAACTGCAGTCGTACTCGCGCGCGCTGCACTCCAGAGCCCCGTGATAAATGAAATAATCGGCCGTCGTTACACACGCGCTATGTGCTCGCTCCGAAAATGGAAGCGCAGAAATGTGCTCGTATACGCGTACGTGGAGCGATATACGTATACATTATGACGGACGAGATTCGAGTGTCGACTTTTTCTCGTCGATCGGCAACGCTCCGACGTCCACTACGTACGCGGCAATAATGTCGTGTACGATGCGCCATTATTACAGCCGCTCGTCGTGTGCCATCAAGCAATTTAGCCGCGCGCGTTCGACGAGCGACTACTCGTGCCCATTATATACGCATATATCTATATCTATATACTGATGTTGTCGATTTGGACGATTTGGCAGTGCGGAGCCAAGTTCTTGAACTCGATTGGCTGCAGCAGATTCGCCAAGCAGGCCAGCGATTACAAGAGCAACACGGCCAACACGGGGGGCCCCGGCGGCACCAAGGCCGGCGGCTGCTACGGCAACGACCCCGCGGCCCTCGAGAACACCGTCCAGGAGAGCCTCATACCGCTCCAGGGCCCGGACAAGCAGCGACAGGACTCCACCTGCGAGATGATCACCCTCGAGCCCATCACTAATAACTACATCAAGGATCTCTAGAGACATTTTTCAGCTCGTATACAATGCAGCCAACGCACAGGGTTACACGTAACAAAATTAATTAAAATAAATATATATAATATATACACTACGGTATATATGGATGATCTATCGAGTCCTTATTGTGGGACGTCCTCCAAGTGAGAGAAAAAAAACAAGAGTAGCATGAGTCGTGTGATAAACTTATATACGTGTTACAATATTATATCGATAGTTGAATTAATGTAAATTCTCGCGCCCGGTGAGCAGTTGAATATTTGCCGCGAATATTGTTATAACTTTTTTCGGAACAAGTGTATGTTGAATGTTGATGCCTGTGAAAAATTGCCATTTTTTTACATTTACAACACAATCGTGCACACAAGTACATGTATACACATACATACACAAGCACACAGAGTCATTTCGCGACGTAAAAGTCGACAGAGAAATAAAAATTGCGCAAAAAAGCCAAATTTTTTAAAGTTCAATTTCCATGATTTAGGTTCGTTGAATCGTAAGTATAAGCACATCATCGATGCATCTAGTTTTATTTGTCGATTTTAAAAGATGATTTTAACGATACACGATATGGCTTCTAAAAATAAAAATACTCTAATTTAACCATAAGCCTTTGTTACGTCATGATGAGCATGAGGATATATCATAGTTTATAGCAGGGAAACAGAGTGTAAATTTAAAAAATTGAATCTATGTCTTTATGGTCGATGTTGAAGTTTATAATGACGTATATATAGTTTGTTGACGTTGTTTGATTGATTTATTTTAATTTTTAACAAAAAAGAAAAAAAACCAAAACGTCTTATTGAGAACCTAGTACGATAAAACTAAATGACTTTTTATACTACTGTACTATGTACATTATTAAGAAAAAAAAAGATGAGTGAGGAGTTCTTGTTTTTCTATGAAAAAGAAAGGTAATAAAAATTATTTCATAAATAGTCGTCCGTTGTTTCATGCTTTTTTTTCAGCACAAGTCCTCTAATATATTTCCTTTGTGGCTCGGTAATGAGATTACATTATGCAAAGGGGTAGTTTTTTACGATTACAAACAAAAAGTTGGTAATAAAAAAAATTCACGGTTCTCTGCCGCGAATTCATATAAAATTTGATGCGTTCGCTGGACTTTGAAAAGATAAGCGCGAACAAGTTTCGTCGCTCTTGGCCTCAGTTTTCTCTCTATACTATTCGCGTTACAACCTTCTGTTGAAAGAGAGAAAGAGATAGGGATTCGCTGCCGTATAAAAGTAGAAACTGTTATAGCGAAGGACCTTTTGCGCTTGGATGTTTCAGTTATATAGCTTTGCTCGCTGCACCAGAAAGAGAACAGCTTGGCCGAAAAAAAGGAACGCGTCGGATAATGGAATTGTAAGTTTGAATCGAAGTTAAGCGCTATTTCAGCGCGACACAGTTCTGGGCTCGTGCGCAGCTATAGGTGGCCAACAAGCAATTAGTTAATTAAGCAGCGCCGGAGAGTAAACAAGTAGCAGAGGATCAGACGTGCGGTGCAGTGCATCAGCAGCAGCATCAGCAGCAGCAGCAGCAGCAGCAGCAGCAGCAGCAAAGAGACCAAGGAAAGGGATACTAGGTACATATACACAGAGGCAGCGTCAGGCTGCAAGCTCGTCTGGCAAGTATGGCAGCTTTGGTAGTGCGAGCATTGGCCGGAGCGCGAGCGGGACGTATCGAGACTGTAACTGACGTACCGTGTAATTAGAGTCTGAGATTATCGCTCTCGATTGCACGCGCCGACATAATACGTCCTTTTGAGCCGGGACAAGGGGCTGCTGAACGCGTTACGCACTTGCCTGCAGAGCTGCCCAGCTCCAGGAGCCAAGAAGAAACGAGCGCAACTGCGGCCAAAATAATAAGTTGCTCAACTTTTCTGCTTTAATAAAGCCCATAAAGTGCCTGCCCTGCTGCTCCCACCCTATATCCTCTCCTCGCCGAACTACGTGTGATTGCCGCGCGCAATCTATAAATATTGCTGCGAGTGTCGTTGACAGTTGCGACTGCCTTCGCAATTGCCCCCCGGCCCTAGCCACCGCCGCCGCTTGCAAATAACATTCATCTGATCGCCACTATTATTTTTTTTCCAATTGTATATTTTTCAAGGAATAAAGGAAAAACATGGGCTGATTGATCGGCTTGATAATTGAAACGGGAGGATAATGGCGCCGCACTGGGCAAACTTGCTGCCGTACCATGCAGCCTTTCAAAGCCTCGCCGCCGTCGCGTCAACGCAAAATTTACAATTTAACGCGGCTACACTCGCAGCCAGCGTACATGAAACCTTGTGTACGCTTCCGTGCCTCTACGCGTGCAGGCATTCCAAATGAGCTTTTCAACGCGCGGCTCCTTCCGTAACAATATCAAAAACGACCAAAGTCCCTTAGTGTACATTTTTTCTCCTCGGCTAAAAGCTAATTTTATTCGACAAATTATTTTGCGCTTTTTCACACATTACTTGATTTCTTTTTTGTTCGAATGATAAATATTCCGACTTGTAAGTCAGACAGAAAACCAGAAAGTCGGACTTTTGCAAAGTTTCTTTATCATCTTAATTCGTAAGTGTCAAATAGTGGAAAAAGGCTATATAATACACCAGCTGGCAGAAGGCTATATAAGTTCGCAACGATTTTTTCCACGAGTTCTGGCGAAAAGAAAATAAGAATAAAAGAGAATATATAATTCAAAGGTGAGGGACGTCTGCAAACTCTGATATCTTCCATGTAATACATAAAAATCGATGAGGCCAGCTTTTTCTACTCTTTTTCAACGACGCATCAACGTGTATGTGCGCGCGAGTACATTTTTTGCCCTTTCTCTGCTTACTCGACGTACGGAGACTGCGCGCGATTTTTCATCGATATTTATGCATCGATGTCACGCGAACGAAACATCTGATTCGCGAAGCAGATGTTGCCGGCCGCAAGTATAAACAAAATTATGACCGCGCGATTATGAAATTCGACCACGCTTATATTTATTATTCAAAAGAAGCACCGACCGAAGCTCGGAATAATTTTTAGCCGTAAATATATTTTTCCAGCTCGACCTCTCGTAAACTCGCCTACAGGTGCATTAGCGAACTGTCCGCAGATTTACGACTTTCATTTCTACTTTTTCTCATCGGTCGAGTCCTCTGGATATTTTTCCATCTCTGTCGTGTCTTTTAGCGTGTGAGCGGTCGACCTCGCATTTATGCTCAGCGGCGAGAAATCTTTATTTAAATTGATCCGGCCGATCGTTTACCTATGCGCATTCGCAATTAAACGTTACTCTAATTTCTTCGTTTATGCTAGCTCGTGTTGATATTCAGTTATTAAAATTGAAACTTTAATGAAACGAAAATAATGGCGAAGCTCTCGTGGGCCGCGCGCTCGCTGCGCCCGATTCGATTGAATTTGAACATATTGCCGTCCATTTGTTCTGTTTACTTTGATAATATAAATGCGTTTCAAAGTCGCACGAAGCCGTTGCAAAGCGATTCCATCGTTTCGTTTTATTATTTAATAAAGCTCGCGAGACCTGAGAACTCGGCAACTGAGAGAAATCAAAACAAACCATGTCGATCTCGATGCATCGTTCGATTTGTATTAAGCGCGTTCACTGAAGCTCCTCTTGCAATCCTCTATTATTCAGATCTCACGCGCTATGTACGCCGATAATTTCTCTCGTTGGCAATTATTATTCGGTTAAAAATTGCCAACGGGTCGACGCTGACACAACACTGCAGCGCAACAACTCGGCTAGGCATCTTTGCAACAGCTTTACAAGCTGCAGCCTCGAGGCTTTTACCGTACACAGTTTCGCTTTTCATACGTGCCCGAGAGAAAGGAGTATCCGACGAGTCGCTACCACTAATCTTTTTTCTTTTCACATTTTTTTTTCAACGTGCTAGAATTAAATTTAAATGTTTCTTTTTTCCGTGAGCTCTTTAGTCGCGCAAATCCGCTTAATTGCGCCCGGAGCCTCTTGAAGGGTTTCCAAGGTCGTCGCGCGGCGTTGTAGCAAGTGAAAGGGAAATAAAGTTTATCGCGTTTATCTAGAATGAAAATTAAATCATGGCGCTACGCCGCGAAAAAGCTCGACTGCTGCCGCGAGAAATGATTAAATTCGTTCGACAATCAAATTATCCACAATATTACGTGACTCGTTTTTTTTTTATCGCTGTGAGAATTAACGTCGCAGCTTATGCCGGTGAGCGGTGATTTCGCGATTGTTTTTCAAATCGTCAAAATCGTTGCTCGTAAAGTTTTGTTATCCGAAGGAAGGGAGGTAAGAAGGAAAAAAGTTGGATATAGTCCGAGGTGGCGCCTCGCTCGGCTTTATATATGTCGCGATGTCGTGGCCGCTGTGTAAGGCCACGACCGTATTTTCACCTATTCGGCCCGACTCCGGTAGGAGCTCCGAGAGCGATGGAAAAGTCAGCAGTTTGCCCGCTCCGTCAATAGAGCTGATCGCGCCGAGCTGCGGGATTCGTTGAGCCAGCGGCAGCAGCCGCGCCTCGCTAATGAAAGCCGCCGTCGTCGTCAGCCAACGAGTAGTTTGAATCGCTGTAAAGTCAGACGGACTTACGATGCGCCGGCTGCAGCGCAACATCAACCAGCTGCCAATGGGAGAAAAGAAAAACAAGGCGCGAGCGTGCGCCAGCCGAAGCTTATGCTTGCCGGAGCAACGCCGAGCTTTTTTATAGTCCTTTCCGGTCGAAGCCCATCAAAGTCTCGCGCGCGCGCCAAAGTTTTTACTCGCAGCGGATCTCGCTGAAACGAGCTCGTATCACGCTCTCGGCCAGGCACAGACGCTGGCGATGTGCGCAAGATCCATCGCGCCTCGTATACAGGAGCCGCGTACCAACGCATCGGACCCACAGTGCCACTGCTTCGAGTCTCATCTTTGAAACAATAAAAAATAATAAACTTTGGGAAAAGTGCGCGCGGCCGTATAGGCACTTGTATAGGAAGATCATAACAATCGTGTAAGGGAAGGGAATATAACAATAAAAAAAGGAAAATATGGTCCGCAGAAGATAAAATTTAATGTGTATCCTCGCGAGCGTCACGTACAGCAGCTACGTACCTGCAGCTGCGAGCGAGGCACGCACACGTGTGTGCACGCGGTACAACGTACACCGAGTCACACGCACGGCCGGAGCATCGCTCGATACAGCGCGCCGAGTTGTGTTTTTAGGTACGTATCCAGAAAATAAAAAAAAGAGGAAAACAATACACACACGATGCTGGCTTGCGGTGAAAAAAGACGATCGTGAGTCGAGATATTTTTCTCAAAACTTTTTCTCCGAGGATTCTTACAATATGGAAGGTACACACGTGAGAAATGAAGGGAATATAAGGAAAAAGCGGGGCCGCCTGGGATTTTCGCTTCGTTCATCCTTTATTCAGGCCAGCTCCATTGCCTGCCTATAATGCCAATGTATTAATCTTTTTGGAAGATCGTCGAGCTCGCGCGACAAAATCGTCCGGCAAATAATAAAAAATGCCTTCGTGGTGTATGCGAGTCGCCGCCACCCCGAGCTGGCCGCGCGTGGATGCGCTCCGCGCCCGATATCCGATGTCCGAGGGGAAAAAAGAGCCTGTAAAAACACTGCGTACTGCCTCGTAACGCCCTCGGAGACGCCGACTCGAGCTTCGTTATGCTTTAATATGGGCGATCCGTAAACTAATATCTCGGCGCGGCTCGCCTATAATGCGCTGGATACGTTGCGAAACTGCAAACGCATACACATGTTGTTTAACGCCTGTAAGGCAAACAATTTCACGCGTACTTGGTTGCTTTTTTATCGCGCCAACGTCGAATAGATTGGAAAATTGTTGCTTTCCAAGGCAGCAACTGCGCGCAAGTGGCTCGATCGAGGCGCGGAATAGGCCATATAACTCGTTTGGCGCACGGCGAGAAAATCCGTTTAGACAAGATTCTCATTCAAGGCGCGCCGACGCTTTTCCCTCCGGTACTTCATCATTGAAACAGCGAGTCTCGCATTCGCGAAATCCAGTCCGTGTGTACACGTGTAGCAGAGATATTTTTTCAGCGAGGGCGCATATGATTCCGTACGAACGAGAAAATGTCGTGCTTTGTATTCGCGCGCGAGGTAGACAACAGCGCCGAGTTGTTCCGCGTCAGTTCGCCTCGGTGCACAGCGCGAAGAAGAGGCGAAAATCGATGGCGTTCGCACGCGCGGGACCATTTGTGAAAGTTTGTTTTGTTGAATGGGACTAATGAGCGAAGGTGAGTTACAGTGTTTAATTGGCTCTTACTCGCGAAATCATCGAGCTCGTTAATTTTCCCCACTTTGTCTTTATGTGCTTGCGGCGCGCTCCATGTAAAGCCCCGGCACAGACTTGTCGAAAAATCTATTCCGCCTCGTGCAAGCTCAAAACTCATTACGCACTTGTAGCGCAGCCTGCTCTAATTATATGAAGGATCGCGTTGAATTCGAGAGAACGAGAGCTCCGGCTAAATTACAGCTAAAACCAATCGCGTTGCTTGGTAAACGCTCAAAATTGCCTCGCAGCTGCACCTACGACTATACTGACCACTTGATCGAGGGCTACAGACATTTAATCAAGGCTCATCTTTTTACTAATTTTTTTTCACCAGTTTCGGGAGAAAAACAATTTTTCCTTTCGTTCTCATATTGAATATCGGACCGAGCCAAGCGATTACTCGACTTCTCTTTTTTTTTCTCTATTTCTCTCCGCAGAATATTGAGTTTTGTCCTGGAATCTCTTGAAAGTTACGAAAACTTATGATTAATATTTGAAAGCGGCGGACAAAAAAACTTATTGAAAATCAAAATGAATTTTTCATACGCTCAAATTATATACTATCGGAGTAGAAAAAAAAAGTTCTGGGCGAAAATAATGAAATTACGGCATCGGTGCGTGAATTACGGCCTCGGGTACGCATGGAAAATCCGCAAAAAGGCGAATATTTCCATTTCGTGCATTACCCCGAGAGCCGAACTCGATACACAGAGGCGCGTGCAGCGCACACATCCACAATAAAAATGCAAATTTCACACTGCTGAAACGCTATCGCGGCTGTTATAAATTCCGCTCAATAATCTCTATACACCCCTTTGGTTCTTTTTACTCTCAAAGACGCCCAGCATATATATAATTCAATAAATCTTGCCTTTGCGTATCTTGAGTAATTCATTTCTTTTTTACCGATAAAGTACATCGCGCTAAAGGGGAAGCTGCTCGAGACGCCCCACCGAAAAATCTTTGTCGAGCTTGCAAAGCGTTTAAGGAAAAAACCCTGAAATCTCGAGGATGGAACAACGATGCGGTGTGCTCGCGAGCGTGTTACATTATTAATGCACTCGAGCACCAGACTTACATTACGAGCATTCCTTTGTAGGACTATCTCCTGGCTCACGCAGCAAACTATGCCGAGCAAAGAATGTGATATTCAATTTTGTTGTACGAATTTTCTAGTCGTTAAAAGGACCACTCAAAACATGCATTTTTTTTCGTCTGCTGCCCGTTTGCACAAAAGAACGGGAATATCTTTTTTTTTCCTACCGTCAAAATAATTGCTACAGCGTTGAGTGCGCCGTGGTGCGGATGCACTTCCTGTGGCCCGCGGCCAGCGCCGCTCGTATAGTGCAGTCAATTTCCGATTTACGAGTCCGGGCCTTAGAACCAGTGGACGAGCAGGAGAAGCCCACGGGGTATTATGTCACTCGATCGTCAAGATTTTTTTCAAATTTATCACGCGCCGAGGGGTGTAGCAAAAAATTTTTCCACGGATTATTAGTCGCTCGCCTATCAACGTCGCGCAACTTTTTTTATTTTATGGTCCAAACGCGTCGAATGACGTAATTAATTTTTCACTTCTCCATCGGAGCCAATGCGAAGGAAAAAAGTGCGAGAGAGCGCAAAAAGGATCACTCTTGGATTTTTGATTTATGATCGTTTTCAATGTAAGAAAACTTTTTTACTCCTGCGGCTGCGATAAGTGTAATACCTTAATTATCATACCGGGTAATTTTTTTGATAATGCTATGTTTTCCGCTAGCTCCGTGAAACGAAGCTCGAGCTCGAGGATTTGAATTTTTCTCCGTCTTTTTTCGAAGCACGTTTTCCAATCGCCCTGAGTGGATTGAATTTTCAGCTCTATTCCAGCAGCATCAATCACAGCAATGGATTTTAATGTAAGTCCCGCGTCGACATATATATTGTATTGTGCGCGGTCTTTGTTGCGCTGCTTTTTTCCGCTTTTAACTCTGATCTGTCTGAATGGGCGCGACTTTTAGTTTAGTGCGTATAATTCCACGAAACCCTCTGGTTAGCCGCTGTAAATTTCACGCTGAATGAGCAAGTTTTCTAAGCTTAAATAGTACGTGACACTCGAGCGCAGAGCAAAGTTTTTATCGCAACGAGCTTAATTTATTCAGACAAGAAATCATCGAACAAAAAAGCTCGACTACCTCAAGAAAATTACCCCAGCGCACGCCAGGAAGTAATGCGTATTGTGAGTTGTTGTTCTAGTTGTTGTTGCAGTTGTTGTTACAGTTGTTAAGAGACGAGGTAATTTATACACCCGAGGAAGAAAAAAAATTATTTTTTCTGAATTCATGAAAAGTTACGCGCTTTTTAATTAACTCAGTCGGCCAGGCCCTTCGTGTAGTCGGAATTATGTTGAATAGGCGCGTAAACGGTAGTTAGCGGATGCCCGGCATGGTGTGCAATCTTTTTCGTCTTTTTTCGCCACCCGCGCTAAAATGCAAATGTAATATATTCAAATAAAACGTTTTAACAAGCCCGTCCCATGTCGTTGGGATATATAGGGCACGCCGGCAAAGTCCTACGAATATTAGCCATTGTTAATAGGACTATGGTCCGATAGAGAATTTTACGGTCTTTACATGACAAATTTTAACTCGTAAAAAATATCATCGCGCACGTATCGGCCGAGTGGGTTTGCAGGCTCGCGCTTATGAAGCGCCCAGATAACTCGTGTCAGTGCCGCTGCAAGTACGAAGGCATAAATCGTTGGAAATCGAACGAATGAAAAAAATGCGCGCACACAGCCAGCGGACTAGCGCAGCCAACCATCCGCCTGCAGTTGGTCGAGAAAAAAAGTGAGTGGAAAAATAAAACCGTAAACAAGCCGACGCGCCGAGCTCGACATTCGCACGTGACAATCAGGAGAGATGAGATACTTCCGCCTGTGCAGCGCGTGACAAATTCATGGGACGCGTCGCGCGCGCGCGCTCCGAGATCGATAAGCCAATTCTACTCGAAAACCTAACGAAATTTTGACGGAATTTAGATGCAAAAAAGAGCCTAATTAATGATTTTTTCTCGGACGAGTTCGCTCGATTGGGAGGCACGTATTTGGCCAGAGCAGAGCGCGAGGCCGACCACGTGCGACGCGACATAAACTTCGTCGCTCCTGCATATGTCTACTTGTGCTCTCGGATAGTAACGGGTCAAACTATTACACGTGTCTGGGGCTCTACGTGATTTCAAAGCCAACCAGCCGGGCGATTCTCCTTTATGCCCACGTTTATACGGACATTATTACGCGGTGGCCTCCAACCCGAGCTTTACATGCAAATCGTCGTCGAGCGCACCTTCAAGTCCAATAGATGTATAAATAAATTAAGATAAAAATTTTCGCCATCGAAGCGAAAACTATTGTCGCCTTCGGACAACGGCCCAATGCCACTGTATAAAACTCGTATAAAACAATTTTATGACGCTTGGTAAATCCTTTGTTTCTCTTTTACTTGCGGGCCGCGAGTTTATAACGGGGTAGGAAACGGCGCGCATTGTTTACCCACGCATACGTGAGCTACGATATTTACACTATATTCCTGCACCTTTTTTCTCTGCTCTCAACGACTCATCTATATATTTTATTATTTACACTGTCGAGAACAGTTATTCCGCAGATTTTGCCTCTGCTTTATATTTTTAGATTTTTGCCTAAATCGTCCCACCGGATAGTTTATAAAAGGTGTATTTTATCTCTAGATTTCCATTTAAGATATAAAAACGCGATATCGCTGCTAAAAATAGACGATGCCGAGGTGCAAAACCCCCCTGCAAACAATGCTTTATATAATATGTGCAGCAAGTTTTATATTAAAAGTTTCGAGCGAGAAACTTGCGGATAATTATCCTTTGGCTTGGTTACGAACAAAAGGAAGATAAATTCAAAAGCTTAAGACACAGTCATTGAGGCAAATGAAAAATTCGTAATCTCCGGCAGTCGAGCAAGGCTTGCTACTACGTGTTTTCTTTGATAATTAATTCAGCGCCTACTTGCAGCCTCTTAGTTGCGCTAAGCCTGCGCGAGACCCAAACACGAGCCTCGCAGTGCCTTCAACTTTCATACTCTCGAGTCTGATTTTTCGGAAATAATCGGCAAAATTCCAGCTACAAGCTCGAGCATGAAAAGGGAAAATTTTAAGACGCTGCAGTTGTTTGCCCGAGCGAGTCGAAAGAAAAACAAAACTTGCCGTTCCGTCTTTTCAGATCTTCATGAAGATCGCATAACGCGCCCGGACCGTTTTTATGCGACAAACTCTTTCGACTGCGCCCGGCTCTAAACGCGACTCTAAAACATTTATAGGTGCACATATTTATACATGCAGCAGTTGAGTAAGGCAGAACAACTTTTGAGATCACTCCGATGATTTTCCTGAATACTCTACTGTACCCTCTTGCAGTTGCAGCTTCCACTAACGTTTATCTTTTTGTTCTGTCCTTCAATTATTGCGAATTTTTCGGTATTAATTAAAAATATTCGAATAACAAAGGCCTTTGACATTTTAGATTTGCGTCCTTCTTTTTTTACCGCATCGCATACAACTGTCAAATTTCCAGCTGGCAACAACAAAATGAATGAAAAAACTATGGATTACTGAAGCTCTCGAAAATTTGGCAGAAAAAATTACTTCACTCCCTCTACGTATGTGTTTCCTCGCCTCTGTGTATGGTCACATTTTTCCTTTCTTTTTTTGACTCCAAAAGCAACGTGTGCTACACTGATACACAAAGTTTAATTGGAGTGTCAATTTTTTTCTCCTGCGTGTAAAAAACTCGATTTTTCAACGTTTGTGTACAAATTTTTTCTGAAAGCGTAGTGTATTTCAACCGAGTACATTTTTTTGCATGCTTAAATAATTTAGTTAAGCTCCTTCTTGTTTCAATAACATTTTTTTCGACATATTTATTTATTCCTGAGTAAATGCACCCGCGAATTAAAAACGTCCTTTGAAGTGGAAATTTTATTTCAGTTCGCTATTGTTTTTTATCGTATTATTTTCTACCAACTCGTTCTGAATAGAATTTCTTCAATGATATTCCTATGATTCTTACATTTTGCGTAAAAATGATCATCAAACAGTGACTTTCAAAAATATGGAGAAAAAGTAATGAGGATTTGAGTAAAAATAATATTACAGAAGAATATGACTCATAATGAATTTATCTTTAAAAAATGCTGAAATTGAAAAAGTCATGCACATAATAAAAAAGTTATGAATCAACTTGTAAAATTACTCGAATCAATACTCGTATTATTTTTAAATTATTCGATTTAATTCCAGATTTTTACTACCGTAACCGTTTCGACATCATACCTATTATTTCGAATATTATTTCAATGGAAAAATTTCCATACGGTAAAACTTGACATCCATCTAGTGGTAATCGATGGAAAAATGAAAATTTTTCACTCAGTATTTTCTCAGATGCTTTGATTGCAATTTGGGAATATCAGTGTGAGATACAAATGCATTTTAAATTATTTCGTGAGGTAAATAAAACAAAAACGAAATATTTACGGAAAATTGTTATCAAAGATGTATGCAATTACGGATATTGTACTTTTTTATTTTTTATCGAATCGTCACAAATTTCGATCTATTGGTATCGTTTTTCTTTGGAACATATACACATGTATTGTATTACAGTTTATATACGAATCAAATCCACGATTTTGCAAAAAAAAAATGTTTTTTTTTCAAAAATGTTTTTATCGAGCTTAAAGGTTTGCTTCGCAATATGGTTTTCTATCAATGGCTCAGTATAGTCGAAATAAATTAAATGTTAATTTGACTCTAATCGACTCCCGTATCTCATTCATTTTACGTGACTAACAAGGGGCGCGCTTGGCCATTTTTAGATAAGATAAAAAATTAGCAATTCGATTTTCCAGCGTCCACGTAAATTTCTTGCCTCGCTCTTAATAAATGAGCTTGCACTTCTCTTATCTAAACTGGACTGCATTAATCCCATTCCAAGGATGGTCGCTAGCCCTATATAATAGAGGAAGCTTTATTACCCAGACAATTTGAAATTCAAATATTCCGGAAAAAATTCCAAGAGCATAAGCTTCGGCTGAGTAATGAATCGATCATTTTGTCGAATATTAGTCGGGTAGTTTTTAACGCGCGAAATCTACTCATGAACGAATAATAAACCAAAAAGATTAATCTCTCATTGGCAAGGTGAAAAAAGAGAGGCCCCCATAGGCGAGATATCGATTGGGCGCTGCGAGCGAGCTTGCATAATGCATGCACTATAGAGTGTCGGCCTGGTAAATTTTTCAAGACATTATATTGCCAGATGCACTTTGGCCCCGAGGCGTGAATCGTGCAATTTTTCGGGCGTGATGCAAGTATAACGATTAGCCAAAGCTTTACATATTTAATTGAATGTTTTTGCGCTCGCCGAGCCGTAAAATATGTTGCTGCGAGCCGTGTGCCACGGCTAATAAATTTCCTTTTTTTCCGCCGTCGAGCATTCGCGCATTATTCAATGAATATTTGTGCGGAAAAATCACGATAGCCGGGCGCGGGAAAAAAGCTCGGGCGTGCGATGGCAAAAGATAAGGATTAAATTTTTGCTCGCGCTGATTTTCATTGTTTGTTGTTGGCCGCGTCAAGCAGCGAAACAAACAATGCACAGGAGCTACAGATGCGGGGAAAATGAAGTGATCGAATTAAAGCGGCATTCAATTGGACGAGCTGCGAGTGAATTACGAGAATCCAACAAGTGCGCCAAATCGCAGAGAGTGCAAGGGTCGATATGGGATAGCGAAGCCACCGAGGCAAGTTTTGATTTCAGCGAATACCCAAAGTTTCCGCATGTAAATGAGTTATAGATGCTTGCACACACGTCGCGAGCCAATTATAATGTTATAATCTCTTTAGCTTTGCCAAACTATGCGACGGTGCAGGCCTAGCGCTCGGATGTCGGGGACGGACGGAAAATCATTATGCATTATAACTAGTTATGTACTTGTCTAATGTGCTCGACTATATGGCTCGGCTTGACGCGCGCATTAACTCGCGCAACCGAGCCGACTTTTAACTGCGTTATACCGTCGTATACGAGGGCGCAGCCTACGTCACATTTCGCGCAAGCTCGGAGCGGACAAAAAAACTGAATATTTTTGTTTGACGATCACCGCCGCGGCGAGAAGCGATAGACACGGGTAAGGGCCGCTTTTTGGTCGCGCGCGCAGTCGTTAAAGCTCAAATAACGACTATAGAGAGGCTATAGGTAGGCGGACTCGTAAAAGAGCGCCCACGAGTGTACATACATGCTCGCTGGCTCGAACATTCCATTGACGCGTCGAGTGATATTGGAAAAGCTGCGACGCGGAAGAGGCACGAGTATCGGGCCGAGGCTCAAATTAAAGGTGTTGGGAGGAGCGCGCGCGAGTAGCGACACGCGACAATAAAGTAAACGAAAAAAATCACGTAAACTCGCGCGACGATTCAATAAACGATTTCCCGCAAGCTCAAAAGTTGGCTTAAACTAATATAGATCCGCTGCAGCGCATATACACACACGTATACAGTTGCACGCATATCGCACGCGGCACGATATAAATCGAGCCAAAGCTTAAAATCCACGTAAGGCAGCTTTCGCGACGATTTACCGATGATACGTGTGCGGTATTTCAAACTCGATTGTTTTTTTTTCTACTCGACTTGGGCGATACCTCGGCTCGAGGTAAAAACTTTGGCACGCGATTTATCAATCACGTATATAAATATTGTATGTGTGTAGCTCGGGCTCGGCCCCAAAGACCAATGGCAATATTATATTTATGGCCTCGAGTCGTGATTACATTTTTGAGCGCGGTATACGTTTCGGCGCCGATCGATGCCCGCTAATTAATTTCTAATCGGCCTCTCTTTTTCCTTGTCTCTCGCAAAAAGACAGAAATAGAAAAGACGCGTGTACGGAAGGATGTTGAGCAGTTTCGCAGCGAGTTTGCTCGGAGCTTTATCACGTGTACATATATATAAACTCGCGGCGGGAAAGTTTGCGCTCGAGTGGATTTTCAGATGCGAAAGTTACGAGTCGCGGTCGTGTATTCAGCCGAGAGGCTATGAGCGCGCAATGGATTGATGATATTACACTGCACACGGCGGCGGCGGCGGCGGCGGCGAGACCATCATTCGCCGCGACATTACTTTCCGCAGATAAGGGGCTACTTTTCATTCCCGACGACTCGAATGGTAGTTTATAAATATACGGCATAATGGTAGAGTCTTATCCTGGCCATATGCAAATGGCCATATCCTCGTCTTTCGGAGATGGCATAGGTATTTGCATAATGGTTGCAGTGCGTAGCTTCGCGCAGCCACCGTATCGGTCTACATCGCGCCGAGTATAATAATCGTGCCAGCGTGTCTGCAGTGCACGGCTGCTTTTGTAAGTTCGGAAATCGACGAGCGAACTGCATCGGTCGTCCTCTGGACGCACTCGGAAAAATCACTCGAGAATTTGTCGTACAGGTAATTTGCTGGAAAAGTCGCTCGTCGACTCGCGCGGCACTGGACGAGCTGCTCTTGGCACGCAGACAATCCGGAAATGGCCGGCATCCACCGAGGACGTACGTCCGTAGCTGTCCCTCGCGAAACTTTCACGGCGAGATCGAGCCTCGCGGTGACATCCTTGAAAACTTTGACGAAAAGTTCACTTTCGATATATCACGGAGAAAAGATTCCGTGCGCACATTGTGCACGACGCAGCTCGACCAATCGCTCGAGACTTTCCAATGATATGGCTATATACTTGAGAAAGTTAAAATTTGAGTGCAGCTCTTACCCTATGTAAGTACGCTCGTGAATAATAACTTTGTTTATTTGAAAAATAAACAACTGTCTCGATGGAATCCAAAATAAAAAATGAAAAAAACTTGACTCACGACCATGACACGCCGAGTAAATTTTTTATTCCAAAAACACCATTCACCGAGTCAATTATCACGATCGAAATTTCGAGCTTTCGCTAATGGCTGACGGATTCTGATTCAGTTGAGCTCCTTACATCGAGTCGAGTGCCGAAAAATGACAGCTAACGCGATACAAACACATTTGGACCTGAAAGCCCAGTGAAAATCGAGCAAACGGAGCGTGAACGATCGCTAGAAAAATGACAATAGGCTTAGCAGTTATCGTCCGTGTCAAGAGCTGCGTCGAATGACCAATGCGGTACGTCTGCGGTGCAGTCTGCGGTGACAACTTCGGAGAGACGCGACGCGCCTCGAGCTCTGCAGTACGAGTCGAGCGAGGAAAATGCGAGGATTTATCAGGCAAATACGAACGCAAGCGCGCATAGGCTGCGGTCTTGGCCCCGCAGCTACTCCGCCACTGTTTCGTCGGCCCGTGAGTTCGTTTGGCCGAGCTTGCTTGCCCGGCACGGAATATCCGAGTGACCTTTGAGTTGACAGTCGACCGCAAAGGTAACTTTCCAAAGTCGTGGTCGAATAGGAGCTGGCAAATCCGACGACGAGCCTGTGATTGTTTCGATGATTGTTACGATGCGACGAGTGAAGCTTGATCTTAAGCTGCTGCAAGCTCGAACCTGCCAACGCTGCAACTTTCTGTGGAAACGCGGGCTAACGATACGATAACAGCGTCTTGTCCAACACTCGCGAGTAGGAGTATAAAAAATTGCCCAGATATTTTCATCGGCTATGCATCGTCGTGAAATAAGTTTTTTTTTAGCTGCTTCTTCGACCAGGATGTGTATTGAAAATTGTCCCCTTAGACCTTTATCACTCTGACATTCAAGCCTCTCGCACAGATGCAAGAGTGCGCGTGATCTTGCTCTTCCACGATCAGAATTAATTAATTTTTTCACGCATGATGATGCACAGAACGTAATTCTCTTGTTCTTACCTCAATTTGCACAAAGAAACAAAACTATCGCGAAGCTATTCTCATCGGAGAGAGGAAAACGGTTAAAAGTTTAATGGTTTTACATTTTTTTGTCGCGTACCAAAATTACAAATAGGACTCACCAGTTAAAACTGCACCACGTCCTTATATGGTTTCAATTTTATTCAGCTGCCACAGAGAAACAAAAAACAGAGCAAAAGTATGTTGGAAGAAACAAAAGGTGCGAATTCCAAATACGTGCGTAGCGTTTCGCTGCATTCCTGCCTCGAATCATGCTAAGCTTTCGGGATTTTTCAATAATCTCTTGCACCGATCCTACGGGGGATTATTAATTTTCTCTTTTCGTATGCGACAAATTTAACGTTTGGATTCGAGCATCGCTGCGCTGCAGCGTGGTTTCGTTCGGCTTAAAAATTGCTCCAAATATTGCAACACCGTACCGCACGCAGCCTCCTTTATATAAAGAAAAAACGTTCTTTTTTCATCACAGCGTGTATCGCTAGCCATCTAATATATTATCAATTTTTCTTTTTTTGTGCAAAAAGTGCACAGACACTGAAAAGAATTCACGCAGCTTTGCACTTTATATATATATATTCGAAAAACATCGGCTTGTCGAGGCTTCGCGGAGCGACCTTATACAGCTGCGGGATTTTCCTTGAATAAAAATTTCAGCTGCTCTACCGGAGAGAAAAGTTTACGAGCCGCGATAAGAGTTTATACACGAAAACTGCTGGTCTAGAAATGAGCGCCGGCCAGCCCGCGTGATGCACGACATGATATTTTTTTTGTCTTCTCCGGGGTTACGTTAAATTAGCTCGTGCTATATTTGATGGATGGCGGTTTAATTTGCGCCAAACGGCCGCACTAGTCCATTTTCCGTTCAACGCACACATTATACACGCGGCCGCTTCAAATTCGCGACAGCATAAAACAATTACGTATATAAGTCCCTGCAGAGACTTACCTGCTAATGAACTAGCTCGATGAATATTTGAATGGGAAAGGAGGTTGAGTCTCTTGTCAACGAAACACACCCTTGCGCGCACTCCACCCCTTGCCTCGAGTCTCGTTAACGTATATGACTTAATTAGCATGTTTGATATTCCATTCTTTGGCCAGCGGGACATGTAAATACACAAAAAATTTCTGTCACGAGTAGACATTTTTCTTGACAGCTCATGCTCGCAGTATACGTGCGAGACGCTGTATATAAGCGCAAACTTTTTTACGATGAAAAAAATAAAATAAAAAATAAAATCGTTAAGTACACCTTAACGCCCCTCACGCTATATAGCGCTTTGGTGCTCTGTGGTCGTCCTACTTCTAAAAACGTTTAAAACTTTTAGTCTCTCGATCGCAGACGCTGGCGAGAGCCCAGTGCCCGTTTCTTTTTTAACGTACTCCTTCGGAACTGATGATCTTGGCTCTCGAATCGAACGAAATTATCCGTAAAATTACCTTGCCATGGCTCATTGACTTATTTAAAAAAAAAAAGAAGAAGAAGAACTGCGGCGGGGGCAAATGAAATGGAAAAGAAATGTCAGGAAAGAAGAAAGTTTCCTCGAACTTTCGTTTTTAAACTCTATCACGGGCTATGAGATTAAGCAAATAAAGACACGATCTAGGTAGTTGTATGAAAAACAATGGACGAAACTTTCGTCGCTGACTTTAATATCCTGCACTTTTCTCTATCGATTCTTGATAAATATTCAAATTCATGCACTTGACAATTTTCAATTTTCCGCAGTGAATATATTCAGCATTATACACATAAGCGTCGCATTCTCTTTCTCTCTCTCTCTCTCTCTCTCTCCCTTGGTTGGGGAATTTATTTGCAAAAGGCAAGAAAAGCACATTCAAATTTGTTACACTATATACGTATATCTTGCCGAGCGTTAAGTGTTTTAGCTCCGGCTCTATAATAATGATAAGAAGCGCACGACGACGTCAGTGGCAGTAGCAGCAACAGAACTTGTATTATAACGATCTGGTGGTGGTGGCGGCGCGACGTGTTTCAAGAGCTTTCCTCTCTCTCTCATCTCATTCCCTCTCTGTTGCAAGCCACACGTATAGAAATAAACGAGCTATGCTTGGAGAAAATCCTCGAGCTGCATCGAAGAGCAGCAGCAGCAGCAACAGCATCCAGGATTTTTTCACCTTACCCATGAGAACGAGGGAGGAAGCGAGAGAGAGAGAGAGAGAAAAGTGTATAATCCGATTTTGCTTTATAGAAGGTCGCGTACGCGCGCGGAGAGATATAAACGTTAGACTTTATCGTTTTTATACATAGACGTCGAGCTAAAATGAAAAATCCAAACGGTCAGCTCTAGCCAAGAGATCATTTTGGCCGGATTTCTATCGGATAACGTATCTTCGCTGCAAATGAACTATGTTATGTCGCGCGTACAATAGCCACGACCAACCAGTCGACATGTAACTGCCATAAATCAAGGATTTATCCACTATCATATTTAGATATAATCGCTCGCGTGCACCGTGATCACATATTTGCTGCCCAAACAGTTTCTCTCGCGCGTACAAATACACCACAGTGGCGGACAAAAATATAGCCGAGCTAATTAAGACTAGTCTCTGCGTACACGTAACACAGTGGTGAGCTAATTTTACGCCGCATACATTTAAGCTGTTAATTAATCCGCGAGCCCAAAGGTTTCCTCGTTATTTTGCCGAAAAAACAAGCTCGACCACTGGCAGCAGGCTGAAATTATGTAGAGCTCGAGTCGAGGCGCCTGAAAAGATTCTCCTTTTCGCATGGCAGTCAGGACTTTTGGAAAAATGCGCCGAGCATGTTTTTCCGTCTGGAAAATAGTTGTAAACAAATAGTTGCAAATGGCAGCGCGGGGTAATGAAAGGAAAAATAGGGCTGAAAAGTAGCTCGCTCGACGTCGAACGGATAATAGATGGGCGCATGCGAGATCATCATTCACGACATATATTCGGCAGCTCGCAAGCTCTCGAAGCTCCGAGCAGTAGACAAAGGTCGGGCCGATTGCCGGCGCATGTGTCGAGGCGCTCCCTCGCGCAAGGATACAGTTGAAAAATATCGGGTCTCGTTTTGCCGGAGCGCACCTGAGGGCGAATAATAAAGCTCGGAGCTCGGGCGAGAAAGACGCAATATATTTTCTCGGGCGCAGCGGCACGCATAAATTATAACGGAATATGTTTCTCCGGCTCTGGTGCTCGCTCGCTCGCTCGCTGAATGAAGGAAAAATTATTGTTGCCGTGCGCGCTGGCAAGCGCGAGCTAATGCGTTGCGCGTGAGAGAAAGGCGAGAGGGAAATGCAAGAGGGAAAGAGGCATAATTGCGGTGTCGGGCCGTTTGCCGGAGAAAATTCATCGAAGAGCCGGAAATGAAGCGTATACCACGATCGCAGAGCTTGGTCGCGAACCGCAAAAAGCTCCACGCATTCACGCACTCGCGATTCATCGTAGGTAGGTAGGTTCGTAGTCTAGCTAAAACTTGAAACAAGCTAGCTCGGCGCGCCTCGAAGCTCATCCAAGTGAAATTCCCTAACCGTATAGGCGCCTCTTGGTGTCTGCGTTGCCGAGCTCGCATTGTATACAAGGTATGGTAGGAAGGTAGCTAGGCGCGCGCTTGGGCAAACGGAGCCGAGAGCTCGCTCGTAGCCCGCCGAGCTCCGCACGTAGAAACTTAATTGCGCTCACGCATCACTCCTCCCCTGCAACGTAATTGTGCCGAGTTATTATGTAGTAAATATAGCTATATGCTCGACGCCATAACTGCTCCTGCTCTCTCTCATTCTGCCACTTTGTCTCTATCT
Source organism: Trichogramma evanescens (assembly GCA_902732785.1). Taxonomy (NCBI): domain Eukaryota; kingdom Metazoa; phylum Arthropoda; class Insecta; order Hymenoptera; family Trichogrammatidae; genus Trichogramma; species Trichogramma evanescens. The sequence goes on from CACVKI010138914.1 coordinate 100,640, forward strand.
CGCGAGCTCGATTGTTGCCCCACTGATTAAACGAGGCCAATTCGCTTCGATACCCCCTACGCAGCTGTCTATTCTTTTTCCCGCTTCTTTCGCGCGCCAAGGAAAAGCTAAATCATCCGCTTTTCCGAAAATAATCACGTTGAATGACGGCCAGCCAAGCAAGCAGCAGGTCACAATGAGAGCAGCTGCCGCTGGCCCAAAGCTCCCAGTGAATTACGACTATTTACCCTAAGTATGTGTGTGTGTATGCGTGTGTGGCAAGCAACTTGGCGTTGCCGTTATAATCCAAATCTACGCTCGCACCCGAGTCCGTGCTAGGCAAGTTATACACATAAGAGAGTTTAGGATTGGTCATATTATACCGTGGCTAAAGCCAGAGCCAGATATATATTCAGGCAGCCGCGCGAAAAGCTCCGTGCTACCGCACCAGCACGTGATATGTGCTGAATCGACTTGATGAATGCACTGTGCATGTCCACCCACCCACGCCCACACACATTCGCATTCATCCACTCGCGCCGCTGCCGCTGCTGCTGCTGCTGCTGCTGCAGAGTCAAGCTGTTAGTCCAAGTAGTTAACACATCTCGGCTTTTAGCCTTTTCAATGGCTCCGGCAGATGCTCGGACATGTGTATGCTCGAATTTACCACTGGCTTAGTTATGAACTCCGTCTCCTTTTTTTTCGACTCCGACCTTTTGCTGCCACCTACTCGGTTTGTCAAAAATAATCTCGTCCCGGCTCGTGCAGTTCCTTTTCAATGATATAATCGAGCGCCTTGGAATCGATATTAATCAGCTCGTAAATTAAGCGCCACCGCTTCGAATCGGTCCTTGAGCAAAGTCAATCAAGCCAGGTGCAAACAGCTACCCAAAGGCGCCAAAGGACTGAGTAACGAGCATTTCTTTGATTCAAAATTGATTCGATAAATTTGCAGACTAGCTCGAAGAAATTATTCATGCCATAAATTTGTAAAAATGCGTTGAGGCCAACTTTCTGCACTGTGTGCGGCTAGGCTGCCTGGCACAGATCGCGTTCTTCATGACTAATTAACTCAGACTTTTGTAGGCTTCGTCTATTCATTGTAACGCAAGAAAGTCTCCGTTCGACGTACTTTCTAAAATATCAACCTTTGCGATTATGTACACTAATCAAATTCCAAAAAAGGCTAATTATTTCTCAAAATAATATACATCGCATTATACATCGTATTCAGCCAGGCAAATCGAGCCAGTCGAGGAATTTTTACAAGTAAAGTCGGAAAAAGTAGTATCAGGATCGCGAGACAGAGACCAAACTCGAGAGCGATATAAATCATATACTTGTGGCTGCAGGCATGCTTATGCACTTTGTAAACTTCTAAACAAACATACTCGATTCTGCACTATCTGATGGTGGCGTAAATTTTCATTCGCTCGGTCGCCCGCTCGCCCGGTTACAAGTGTCAAAACTTTGTTATTCTAATCTCGCGTGCGTGCGACTGCGCGTAAATTATTCTTCAAGATTTCCTCGAGCGAGCAATGAAAATTGACGAGATTTTCCGCGTTCTGCCATGTACAGTCGAGCACCAGTGCAGTTCAAGATCGCGGCAATAGCATGTGTACATAAGCTTTAATGAGTATGCACACGGCCGGGCACGAGAGAATCGTGTCGCTCTCTCGCGCGAGCGGTCAAAAATCGATATGGCGCTTTATCCTCGCGCAGTTGGACTCTGACTCCATTTGCCTCGTGCTGTATATTTGTTTCGGAAAGGCTACGCGTAGCCTCGGGCCCGGCTATACTACTACTATTACTACTAATACTATTTTCAGCTGCTACAGCCGTCGAGCATCCAATGAAATCAACAGTCGTTTATCTAAGCATCTCTCATCCATCGTAAATTCAAACTCCCTTTGTTGCACGGCTACCCGCTTACATTTTCCGCGTATACATTTGAAAATATCGCATCCTATATGTGTTTTCCTGTAGCACGGGAGCTCGTATCTATTACGGTCGAGATTTCCTCGTTCTTTGAGCCGCAAGGATGTAAAAAAACGCGCCCGACGCGGATAGAATTGCGAACCCCTCGGTAATTCGTAATTTTATTCCGCAACGCAAATAGCGAAGAATCGCCCGAGGCGCATTCGAGGCCGGCTCTTGTTTACACGAGTGCGTGCGCATTGTGCGTGCGATAAGCCACTTTTTATCGGGCCGGCTTCGCGGCTACGGGCGATAAATATCCCTTGCTTCGATTCTTTTGCCCCCTCCAGCTTCCTCTGGCGTCATCTTTTCCTGCTTTCAACCGGCTCGATTCGATTTTAAACTACAGCCAGTAGATATTTTAATAATGTCGATACGATACTGGTTTATTTCGTCTGCAATTTACTGCGGCCGATAGCGTTCCACTGAATAAAGAGAAAAGCTTACATAGCTTCTCGCCCGTCTTTCTTTTGCAAAAAGTTTTCTGATTAAAAGTTTGATTTGCCCTATATACGTTACATACGTATATCCAAATTGAATTTTCCAAATGAAAAAGTTTAATCGCGCATCAAATGGATTCGCTTTTGTTTTGATTCGCCACATTTTTATCTGTTCGAGCCATCGGTGCATTATATCTACTCGCAGCTACTCCAAAGAGCCTCCAACAAGACAATATTTAATATTTCGTTCGAACGGGTGATCTTGTTTCGAGGCCGGGCATCGTTTCGGCGCTCGACCGGTAAATGGAAAAAATAATTCAGGGCCGTAATCATAGGGAAATGGAGTCGGGCTCGATGCAAAGTCGTCGTCGTCGATGAACGAACGATCCGGGGGTCGGGGCTGGCTTTGAGCAACTGTCAGCCACAGTTACAGTCGACGAAACAACAATCCTATTACGCGCACGAAATCCATCATCGAACGGCTATTGGGCTCGCGCGCACAGTTGCACACTGCACACTTTTGGACGCGCGTCGTCAATTGTTTCGGCTGTCCGCAAAATAGCGTGAAAGCTGCAGATGGAACTTTTATGAACTTTCCCCCTCGGCCAAGCTCCAGTACTTTGAAACTTTATACACCACCAGCCCCCAAAGTTGCGCCAAGCCCGATCGAGAGATAAGATCCGAAGGCGGTGGATGCAGCTACAAAAGAAAAGTCCCTGCTAGCCACCTCTCGCTCGCTCTAGCTTACACGTGCATGTAATTAATAGCTGTTACAGGTATATTTAGCTGCTGGCAGCACACGCGGCCTCCGTGTATGGCTCGCGGCGAGCTCGTCCCAGTCGATAATGGCTTATAGAAATTACAGCCGCAGCCAGGATTTATGGCTCTTTGGCCGTAGCAGTGCGTTTATTGTAATTTAGTCCTAATACCCCGTGGCGGAGGTGGCTAGGAATTATTAATTCGCCGAGTATAATAGACGCGAACAACGAAATCGTGCGCGCCGTAGCTCTTCACTCTCGGATCGCCGTTCGCTGCGCTCTGCTCTCTCTCTCTCTCTCTCTCTCTCTCGACGATTTATGCGCGCGATAATATTTTTCCCTTCCTTCGCCATTCCCGCGTGTACTAATGGCTTACCAAGACAATGATGCTTGTCAGTTTATATTTGAATTGCTGATAAATGGCTCTGCAAACTCCCGTCCTCGTGCAATGAGAGAGGTAAAGATTTTTAATGGATCGAGTAGTGTCGTATTAGCTGTTGACGTGCCTACATTCCGTAAGAAAAACAACAACTCGGTGCAATCGAAAATTACAAATGAACAACCTATTGGTCTTGGTCTTTGCAGGTTGTCTGCATCGACGGATACAGATAAAAAAGACGCGCCGAGCAACCGAACGAGACAATGATTTTATAAATGAAGCGTATTCCAATTCACTGCTACAATTTGATTCTCCGCAATAAAGACCCGAGTCCAATCATCTTGAAGATTATTGTCCTTTTGCTTTTAAAGGGCTCGTTAAGCGCGTTTTATAGTAGAAATTAAAAATTTCAGAGCCTAAAAAATGATAGCGAAGCGGCGCGACCAAGATCTTAATTGCTACTCGGAATATTAAAGCAAAAAGGCCGATTCGTCCGTCGAGCCAACGACAGCTTAAGGTGCCTCTGGCTATAGTACGCTTAATTGCGAAAACTAATTTTCATTGGAGTATTTTAGCCGACGTCTGCCTCTAAGTAGTCCATGTTCGCGTTACGTCAGGCCGGCCACTCGCCAATCCGAGTCGACTGTCGAGTAGAAGAGTAAGTGTACAACGAAGGCGGCCAACGAGACGCACAATGGCCATCTGGATCGTTACTTTTTCATGGAAAAAAAAGCCGTCAATTGCAGAGTCGCGATTCGATATTATTGGCCTGATGCAAGAAGTATGGGGCACGTAGAGCTGGCTCGGACAACTTATTTACGACAGTCACGACAAAGTTTTTCGTGAAATTGACGCCGCTTCTTTTGGCCAATTGAGCATTGTTTAATCACGCAAAACTCAATTAAGTTCTCGCTTCGGGCCATGCTCGCTCGACAGCAGCAGCAGCAGCAGCAGTGGCGGTAGTGGCAGCAGTGGCAGCAGCAACAGCTGCAATGAGCAATCTATGCGTGCCCGAAGCCGAGAGCTCGAGGAACGCGCTAAATTTCGCACAAAAGCATTGTGACGTCAACTATTCAAAGAATTCCTCAAACGCTGCGAGAAAATTTCGTCATTTTCTCGCTGTTGTGCATCACTATCGCCGTTCGGCTCTCGAGTCCCGCGTAGGGTCGTTTGCCATCGAGGAAAGAAGAAAATAAGGGAATTCTCGTAATGACGGCCTTCTCTCGGCTCGAAAGAATATAGCAGCTTTTCTACGAGTATTTACACTTTCGGCGTAACTAGACCCGCTCGAAAAGCACATTTGCAATGAGGATGCTCTTTTTTGCCAGATTAAAAAATGACGTCGAATCCCGAGGGATCCAACACCTTCCTCTTGCTTCTCCTTTTAAAAAGTTTGCAAAAATAGCTCGCCCCTCTTGCGCGTTATCCCTGAACTCGCGCAAAAGTCAACTAATTTTTATTTGCTATAGACAACAGTTTCCAAAGTACAACTCTGATGAGGTATATTTTATCATTCAAACATTATTCTCATTTCTTTCCGGCTTGTCGTGCCGAATCTCTCCCGGCCTTATACTCCACTCTGTTTTTCTTCTTTTCTCCTCGTGCGCGCACAAAGTTTCGACGCGGTATTTATTGTTGCTCGCAATGTTCCTTCCAACTTTCTGGCTAAAGCAGCGAGATAAAGTACACTTTTTTGCACGCGCTCATGATTACTGCACATCGCCCGAGACTTATTTGAATCGTCATAATTTTGTACCATCAAGGCGAATTCTTCAAGTGCTTCGAATCGATTACATTTTCGTGGAAAGAGTTTGCTACGTAATTCAACATTCCGCGAGAAAGTTTTTCTCATTGACGTACTATAACCAAAGGAAACTGGTATACGATTCAATTCATTCGTCAAAAATAAGAAACTTATGGTTTTTTTAGAGTTAAATATAGTACAAAAATATTCTTAAAAACAGATTCGCAGTAAATAGGCTTATTCCAGTTAATTATAATTCAATAAGTATAATTTTAATTTTAAAAAGTGTTTTTCGAATAAATCAATGAAAATAGATCGTATTAAAAAGTGGCCGGATATTTTTCAAGATGAAATACCAGTCACTTTTTGATCATAAATCGCGCTGTTTCCAATTTTCTTCTTCGAAAATTTAGACAACTTCAAAGGTAATCTTCAAGTTTTTTTTTTATCAAAGTAAAAAATGTAATTTTTGTCATAATTTTACTAGAAAATGACCGGATACTAGAGCATCGCTTCTTAACTGAAAGGATATTGGAAAATACAATCACCCTATATTACAATGTGAACAAAAATCAAAAATTCATAAGCTACAAAGTAGCTTGCAATCTTCATGCAGTTTCAATTTAGGCCAATAGTTCACAATGTAAAAGGATTATAAATATTCATTTCTGCCTTACAGTTATTTTGTTAATAATTAAAATACATGAACTTACTTCAGCTGGAAAATATCATACAAGCTAGTTTTTTTAATGAAATTACATCGTGCGTCTTGGACGAATAAGAGTTTCTTTATTACAACAAAATTCATTGTTCAATATTATAGATATGTTTTTTTTTAGTTTTATAGTTTGTAATAAAAGTTAAAAATCATTGATGAATTTTCGAGTGCTTTCATAGCTATGTTTATAAAAGTACACTGCTAAATTATTTTCCGAATTCAACCAAGATAGTAGACAAAATGATCGTAAAAATAAGCAGGAATATAACTATTTTATTATTTATACCTTAAATAATGCATTTTAAACATACACTCATATTCTCGTGAGAAGTAAGTTTGACGCAACCGAAAGCTTTTACAATTTGATTGTATTATAAAAGAAAGTGAAATAAAAAAATAAAAGATGAAACATTGGCGGCTGAACTCAAGTTTCAAGGCGATTCATCATCGGGCCGTTGAATCTTTGTCACTTTGCTTGATTTACGTTGACTGCTACTACTGCTGATGCTTATTTATATCGCATAAAAGCGTAAATTCTAAAATCATCCTCGACAAAAAAAATGTGTGTTGTTCAATTTCAGAGTTTGATTTACGCGTTACTGGGGATTCGACGCGTGATAAATTTTGATTATGCATTAAAAGTTGATAATTTTCGTTCGCACGAAAATTGGCCAAGCCGTTCAGTTGAGAAAGTGTGGGTAGATGCAAACTGCCGCAAAGCAGGGCCGAGCTTTTTGGCCTTGAATGGAGGCGTTTTGTTCTCTTGATTAGGGCAACGAGACGTAGGTAAAGGAAATATGGAGGTCACATAAAAATGAGTATGGTGCGTGGTGTGACGCTATCAATTCGGCTAGTTTGTTGGATAAAATTGAGAAAAGACTTGCGGCTCGCAACGCAAACTAGAATGAAAATCAAGTTTTTCCTCTCGCCACCGCAAGCACGCACATATTCATATGTAAAAGCGGATGGATCGGTGCGTACAGAGCAGAGACGATTCGTCATGCGGCGAGAATCAATTCGAGCCGGCGTCTATATACATATATTATATAACAGACACGATCAAAGACTTGCGTGCGTCGGGATGGATTAATGGAGTTTGGTCGTGTGGTGATGTAAAAATTACGCGGCAGCGCACCTTTGACGTGGCTCGCGAGAGCGCCAATTTTTCCTCGCTCGCTCTCTCGCTTTTTCTTTTCAATTTTCGCGATTGAACATTGCATATATCTTTCTCCGCAGCTCCACTCTCTTTCGCGCGAGCTCGTGACCCGAATGCGCCTTCCCTATCAGCCTGGCAGTCTCAATTTCGTATTTTTTCGTTCTCGTCTCGACTTTTGGGATATCGCGCGTGGCATAAGTTGAAAATACTCGAGCGCGTTGTTTTGATTTCCGACTACTAAGTTAATTCGATCGCGTGATTTGGATTAATCATCTAAAGTGGCCAAAAGTTTAAACAAAAACCCATGCGCGGTAGCAGCTGTAGACCGAGCGAGAAAAATGTATTTTCTCTGTTTTAGCTGGAAATCCCCTCGCAGACGTAGAGAGTGCGAGAAAGGCGTTCGCTCGATTAGTTATCGGAATACCTCCCCCTTTGCCATCCGAGAGCTAAAAGGAATAAAGCTCCTTATGTATTCGATTGCAGCTCGCTCCGAACGAGATATTGTTTGGTGGATTTTCACCCTCTAGCCCATATATATCGACACTCGTTCTGATTGTATCGGACCCGATAAAACTACACCGCTTGATTGTCGTAATGCTCGCTGAATTTTTTCCTCTCTCACTCTCTTTCTCAATCGAGGCCTTGAATTTTATGCCATCCTGCTCCAAACGCTGCTTCCCAAACTGAAATATGATTATGTAAAATACAGCGACGACGAATGCGAATCTCTGCGCAGTACGTCGCCTCCTCGTCAATAGGATCGGCCCCTTTACATATATTGTAAACTCGTCGCCGGCTAACTGGCAATTGCGTCGCGACAAGCTGAATTCGCTGCTTCTCAGCATGCCGCACGCGTGTATGTACTTGATACATGCCACGGACGGGCTGATGCTGGCATCCCTCGGCATCCGCACAGCGTCTCACGACCGCAGATCTATAGACCTCACATATTGTTGTATCCACGCAATAGCGGCGCTATTCATAATGCTGATATCTAAATGTTTCGCTTTCTCCTCATACGTGACTCGAGTGCAATCGCTCGAGCATTTACTTATTGAATCGCTGTACAAATACGTCAAATATACCGGTTTACATGGCTAATTTTGCGCTCGCAGCCTCGATTGACTGAGGTATTGATTAGAGGCGAACCAGTCCAGCTGCCATCGGGGCTGCACTAATGTCAAATGTCACCCAAACCACTCAAAGCCAAGTTATCTTTATGTACCCGCTTCGAGTATTCGCTGATAACTTTGTAGCTTTTTTTCCTGATCGATTGCTAAAAAATCGGCCTACATAATATCATTTTTTTGTCACAGAGCTGCCGACTTGGGTATATGACACTGTTTTTTAAAGCTTTCGCGTGTATACGTTGGGGCTTTGAAACGGGTACACATAAAGTTCACAAGTTTGATACGGTGCCAATCTTGTTCAAACGGGCCGAAGCGAGCAAAGTAACTCGAAGAGAGATTTTGATAACGACTTCGTTTAGCTATATACACATCAAGGGGGCGATCAGGATCGACTCTGCATGGCTGAAACTCGAGTTTCGCCCCAACGCGTACTTCGAGCCAAGTTTCGTGTATTTTCTTCCGACGAATTCATTGTCTCCCTCGATGCTGTATTTTCCGCACGCATGCCGTGTAGCTTACGCAACGAAAGAAAAATATGTTGATCTAGCTCTGTGGAGCAGCTCGAGCAGCCACACCCGTACGATCAAGATAGCAGGGGGTGCTGCTTCCGTGTCGTACGGACTTCTCACCTTGAATCTGTCGACTGGATGTACACTCGAGGCTGACATCGTCATCCGAGCTGCATCGTCGCACGAGCTCACGTCGTTACGTAATTGTGCGCGACAGGTCTTGCCTTAGCTGCCTTAGCGTATGTAAAGCCAATATCGATTTAAAATGTACGCAATGTTCTCGGCTGGTGCTGCGAGGCGAGACGTATGCGCGCGCGCTCGAGGAGTAGATTTTTAAAGAGAGATACGACACGCGTATAGGGAAAACGAGGAGAGACCGTTCCACGGCAAGATTTGTAGCCATGTATAAAGAGACAGAATGAAAAAGACGTTTTAATTTCGGTTAGTTTTTCGAGCGCGACTTATATACAGCGCGTGTAAGAAAGCAGGAAGAAAAGGAAAAACGACGCAGCGCGAGGACACTCCAAGTGAAAGGGAGGATAAATAAACGTATATAACCAGGTAGAAAAAGCAAAAATAAAGAGTACGAGGTAAAAAGGAAAATTTATAAGGATCTGTAGCGAGAGCGACGAGGCACTTTATGCGTTTCGAGACGTACCTACTTCAACGGCCGTCGTAGCCGCCGCCGCTGCAACCAGCACTGAATTGCCATGTTCATGAAAAATTTAAACAACCGACGCTGCTTACCGCCACTGCTCTATGAAAAAGAATCCCCTGTTTTTATTTCTTTTATTTCTTTTTATTTTCCTTCATTTTTTCCATCCGCATGCAGTATGCATGCATAGCGCATTTTCATATTTTCTCGTGGTCGGGCTGCATCAAATTGAAAACAACGCGAACGTATAAATACACACGCGGTATACGCTGAAAGAGGGAAAATTTCAGGACGACGGTAACGAGGTCTTTCGAGACTTACACATTTCGATAAGTAGAGCCGAGCGCGTGGTATAGCTCGGCGGTGCCGCATGTAGCCAGCCAGCCAGCGCGAGCAGAGGCGAACCAGGAGGAGAAACGTAGTAAAGAACAGCAATTCCACGTCTCATGTGACGACAACAATACGCGCGCCGAGGGTCAAAGCGAAATGTGTACGCGCGCGAGGCTAGCTGCTAGCTGTATGGATTTCGTGCTACGTATATCAAGGAAAATGAGAACGAAAGGAAAATCACGAGGAGCAGTGCGGAGCTTTTTTTCTTCCTCTTCCAAGCGACGGCCTTCATACATCACGCGACAAAGTAAATGGTAAATCCTCTTAGCCGTGTATAAACGATCCGCAGTGGTACATAACGGAGCCAAATCGATTGTGCGATCGGACCACGCGAGGCAACGACTTTTTCCAGCTCGGACAGCAGAAATTTAAATTACTTCTTTGCAGGTTTGTATACCTACATCATCGCGATATTCGGATAAATATACAGATCGTGTTTATGTACGTTTCTTGCGCCAACTCGGCTCGTCGATCGATTTTGCTATCAGTACTGCGTGTGGGCTCCTTGACAATCAATCCATGACGTACGGCCCGATAATCGCTCTAATATCGCGCAAATTTTGCAGCGGGAAATCGATGCGAACGCGATCGTATTTTCGCCGAATGATAATTCGCGCGTATTGCGCCCATTGCGCGCGCGATCTGTGGCCTCGCTCGGCAAATAAATCGCGTCAATGGCTCTGTGATGTGGCGACGCGCGCAATAGCTGACGATTATTATATAGCGTCATGCCCGAGTCGTTGATTACAGTTTCAGCTGGCGCTGACGCTTTTTCCAGTTTATAGTTCGATTCGCGTCAACGACTAATTTGCGCCGCTTGTAGCGATAAGGATAAATCGAACATTTGTAGCGAGCTGCCGACGCGGCGCATTAAGAGGCAAATTTAACGGGCCCGCCGCCAGCCACGATCTTTCCAGCGCCAAAACGACACGCGTAACCGGACGATTTATCTCGAGCTATATATGACTTGTTGATCGTGTCCCGGCTCTGGCAATTCCGTGAGCTGCAGCTCTATTATAATTACGAGCATTTTTAAAGCCGCTAATTTCTGCGACGGTGTAGCGGCAGGGCTAGCTTTTCTGCGTCCGATACTCAACACGAGCGTGCATACTCGCGGCTAATCAACCGTACGTATACGTGCACGCGTGGCATATTACCATCCATCATTGTCGCCTTTATATAAATGATGCCGAGCTTGTCCTCTCGAAGGACCTAGTTACATTCAACGCTCATGTTTTTAACAAGAATTTATGACTATTTTCCTTCGTCGATGCAGCTTGCTGCTGCCCCCGCGTCCTGCGCGGCTGTACGGCAGGAATCGGCTCGAAGGCAATGCCAGCTAACTTGCTGCGTAATACATCAATCAGCGACCGTTTCTTACAGTTTTCTCGATTTCGCTCGAGCCCCCGTGCCCATGATTAAAATAATCCCGAGAAGTGAGCTTAGCCCAAATAGATCCCTCCCAAATTGCCGATCAATTACTCATTCACAACACGAAAAAGCTCTCTGAAATGCGGCTCGCGTTTTGTTCAGCCCCCAACAGTTCTGTATACCAAGCCCTCCGCGTATATCTCTATAAAATGTGCCTCTTATATATGTAGCCAACTTTTGTATGTATACACAAGCAGCAGCGTCGACCAAGCTGAAAGTTAATTTTAGAAAGTTCCTGCCGGGATTTCTCAATTATACTTTTGTAGCCGAGAAGAAGCTACGTTATTTTTATGTTTTTTTTTCTCTCCTCTTTTTTTCCCCCTTTACAAGCAGTCCGAACACGCCTTTATACGATATCATGGCTAACTTGATTTGGTATGTATATAAAGGCGCAGAGAGAGATGAGGCTGGAAGGGACTCGGGGCTAGTGTGTTCGATGATTCTTGGGCGCGCGCACCTTCGCAGTACAGCTCGAGGTTTTTCTTTAACAAGCCCGGCAAAGTATATCGAGTGTATTTGCATATATATGTTCTCGGTAAAAATTGATCCTTATAGTCGTGTCATTTTCTTTGGGATTTTTTTTTGCCCGGACGAAGCCCCGCGTTGTGTGGCGTACGAAAATATTATGGAGCTGAGGAGATTATTTGCCACCTAGCGCGATTTTACGCACTTTTTTCTATTTATTATATTAAACTTTCAGCGCCTGCACAAGTTTTCATGAGCGGAAAATTGGCTCGAGTGAATTTCAGCACCGACGCACGCAGCCGAGCGCTTATGTGATATACGTAGTGTCTCTCAGCGGTTCATTTTCCAAGGCAAATATTTCGACGAGCTTTTTAGCATGGCTGCGTACGTACACAAAAAAAAAATGATGGAGCAGCTTCTTAAGCTTCGTGCAGCTCGCACCGGCTTATATCCAGCCAAATTCCCAGCCGATCAATGTGACAAGAGGCCAATAATCTCGGCTGCTTTCTCTGTTCCGAATTCTAATAGACATGTATTTGAAATATGCAACGAAAAGAGCCCCCCACCGGCTGCTGCCAGCATGATCTTCGACGAGCGATGGCAGCCCCCGAGCTTCGCCAGATGTGCCAGATGCCAGAGCAACAAGATATATACGCCGACAATTTTTCAGCAATACATCTCTGACAAGAAAACTAAAGTGCACGTGTAGCATAGCATTTGAATACGAATCGACAGCCCAAGAGTACCCATGCATTTTTCTCTCTTTTCTCACTCTCTTTCTCTCACCAGCTCTTTCTCCTCTTTTACTCTTCGCTGAATGATGCCCTATAAGGTTGCACTTGACTGGACCAAAGTGATGGAAGCACAACTACTCTTAATACGCTAAACGAAATATCTTGGCTGTCTTGGCCAACGGGCCTCTTTGCAACGCACTATTATAAGACCCGAATAACTGGCTCTGAATTGACACTTGCAGTGGATGGACAAATTGGTGCTGCGGATGTTCCTTGGACGGAGCCAATATTTCGGGGCTCATCTGCAGCTGCTCAAAACATGATTATACACTGCAGCTATCGTCGTCATCGTGTCCTGTCCCTAATTCAAGTGAAATATGTGCTTTAATTTCAAATATGTTCCGTTTCTTTTGTTTTCTTTCATATACTTTATTTAAATTATAACTGATCATGACTCGAGCTCGTCACCGTATCAAATAAACATACATCGCATCATTTTCCCCTCTTTTACTCGATCCAAAATTTGAACTCGAATCCATTGGCTAATCTGCGGCGTAATGCAGTACATGGATTGCGTTTGCGGCAAAATCTCTCGATGTGTATATCGACTGCGTCGCTGTGATTGCAGCTTTATTCAATACCTGTAGGTAGCTGCTGCGGCTGGGGTTGGCTGCGGTGTGACGTTGTTAAATTTTAATGCCACCGCGTCGATCCGCTGATCGCAACTGACCTATACAATTTTCCAGCCGACGCGCAACGGCGCACGCAGCAAAAAAACTGTATCAGCTTAGCCACCTTAAATTTCTTGCAAACTAAGACTTCTTAAGAGATTTTTTATCGCAAAACTAAATGATTGAACGAACATTTTTGCAGGTGACCAGCTTACCTGTTACGAATAGAATAATTCTGAAAAGGACTAGTGCAGATTAGACCACAGCATAAAACAGGTAATTTTTAATTGGCGCGCTTATCACTGGCGTATTAAAAGATGGACGGTTCTAAGCGCGGTGCAACGAAAAAACTCGGACAGCTCCGTTGCAACTTGCAATAGCACGGAACCATCCAGCCGCCGCGCAAGCGCCGACTCGCGACTGCGAATTCTATTAATATATCCTGCGTGAACGGTATAAGGGCAGAAGCGAATTCTAGTCACACGTCAATTACTATACACGTGGCGGGCAAAGCTGCGCGCATCTAATTTCGGCCGGGGAAGCCATGGCAAACTGTTTGAAATTCATCCTATAAAGCAGATATGTGCGTAGACTATCCGATTTTGAATGTGCGACTAATTGTGCGCGCTGCTGTGTATTAGCCAAGCGGACGACCAAAGTTTTGCCGGCCATTGTGTGGCACGCAAAAATTTCATGCCAAATTTCCTATTTATAGAGCTTCCGACGCGTTTCTCTATCTGCGACTTTTGTCCTTCGAGTGTGGCTTCGACAATTTCATTGCGAATATATGCGAAATGAGCTGCTCGGGCGAGCTCCGAAACCAGCTCCGATAGCCGAGCATTTTCCGGCGAAAAATCAGACTCAAGCCCTCGTCGAATATCGTCGCACTCGCAGCCTTAATCAGATTTCATGCATGACGAGCTTTTTCATTTCCCGACAGTGCCCGTGCCATCGTATATAAGCCTTCCAAAAACATCTCGACGACTCAATCGTTCATTTTGGATTCGCAAATTCCGCGTTCGAAATTCCATTCCGCGAGATTCACTGCAGTCAAGGAGAGCCGCGAAATTTCCTATCCACCAAGACGTAAAATCGCTCGTGTGAGCAATTTCTTTGAAAGTCCTTCTTGAGAACATCGTGCATTGAAGGCAAAAGTCGTGATGATTTTTTGATTAAGTAAATTTTGCTTTTCGACCAACCCAAAAAGTTATAAATTTGAGAAATTGAAGGCAATAACACTTTGCTGATCCATTTGAATAATTTTTCTTATTCGCAACGGAGATAAATAAACGAAAATCAGCCAACACGATCAAAATCTTACTACGATTCGGAATTTATCTTCTATGAATAATAAGTGCAGGTACATTAATTTATTTTTGTCACGTATGCTCGAAAGAAAAGAAAAAAATTCCAGTATAATGCTAAAATACCTACGTGTCTTTCAAACGAAAAACGTAATAATCTGTCTGGCTAGGCTACATACACACAATTGTCTTGGACTTTATTGCTCGAGGTTTGCAAAAACGTTTTGACCGAGGCTTGCTGAAACGGCGACCTAATTTTGGCAACATCGTTCGGTGATCCTCTAGGCCATAATAATGTACTCGGAGCACAGCTGAGGAGCAGCTTCGCAACGTGTTTCAGGGGAGTCGTGTATTTTTTCGCTGCTCGAGTGAAAAATTGTCCTCTTATCTTTGTAGTGCGCGAAAACGTTTTTTTCTTAAACACGAGGAACAATTCGAGATAAGTTGGGCGAAGAAAAACGGAGATAGCTCGCTATTTTGACAGTGGACGAGGCGTCGATGATACTCAAGTTCATAGATGTCACTTAAATATCACTTTTTTTTTTGTATTTATAAACTATAGCATTCATTTGCTGGCGTTACCTCGCATATAATCTAGACATTACTAGGACGAGTTGCGCGAAGCTCGACACTCGATGCTGCTCCGACTCAACAGTTCGGCTCCGTGCGAAAAGGCCGCAGAAAAAAAGTGACAAATTTACAATCGCGAATCTGGGACGATGTAAGGTGCAGCTGGCATAAATTGCAACGAGCTGTCCTCATTGGTACTCGGCACGATCTCTCAAATGTTTGTACAGCTTCTTCGCGACACCGAAGAGCAAAAAATGCTAAATCATCCTGAGAAAGCTGTATTTACGTGTTTCGGAAAACGACCCCTGTGCAAGAGAACGATACGATAAAGTAAAAAATCGGCGAAAATTGAAATAACATTCAATTAAACTGGCACTACATAGTTTCAAATAATTATTTTCCTATTATTATGTACTACAGAGGGGCATGAGAACTATTTTAAAGGTAAAAGCTCGCGTAAATTGTTAAATTTGCAGACGCTTCGGAGCTCGCATTGGATCGATTAAATTATGCGTTGTGGACAGAATTATCAGCAGCGCGAAACTACTTCACTAGTTGTGAATTATACATACATAAACAACATGCAGCTGCCGTTAACATATATCACGTTGAGGCGATCAGCAAGTTGTAAACGCATTGTATAAGGGACGTTTTGTTTCGATTTTATCTTTATTCTTATAAATAAGATGAAATTATGAAACGTTGCGTTTTTTAAGAGATGCAAATTGGATTTATTTATCCATTGCGCAAAACCACGAGATCACGCGACGTCGAGGCGAGTTAATTACTCGGATTTTCCATCGCTATTATGAATATCACGCTCGAATTTTCTCGTTTGCCGGTCGAATTTTCGAGGCAGCTCGCTCGCACGCTCGCAGTAGCCCGAGTCGAGTGCACATAGACGTATATACATAATATTGCGTTGCCGCAGAGATTAGTGCGCGCGCGAGCGAGAGTATGATAGGAAAATTTACGATGCTCTCTTAGCTCGTCAAGAAATGAATTACGAGTATATAGCACGCAGCTTTTTTTGCCGCTCCCTATAGTATATATGAACGATAAAACTTTACGATTATGTGGCGGAATATGCGAATGACCGAAAACGTATATATAATAATGCGGGGATTATATGGCTCGAGCTAAATCCGAAGATACGTGCGCGCATAAGAAAGGCCTTTGGTAAGCGATCCAATCTCGACGCATCGCGCAAAACAGCGATAAAACACAATGAGAGTAACAAGTTTCTCCGGTGTCCTCCCCTGCCCAGGTCTCGGGAGAGACGTTGCCGAGGTGCGCGCGAAATTCAGCGCGGAAAAAGTCTCCTCTGGGACGAGCCACTCAAATTGTTGCCTGCACGCACCGAGCTCTTTGTTTCATTTAACTTTGCGAATACATTCTCTGCAGGTAAAATAATCGACAGGCAATTAAAACGCGCCCAATAGCGTTTTGGCGTTTCTTCGATGGACGGAGCAGCAACAGCTTCGTTTGGCTTTTTAATTTTGCGCTTTTCTCCGGCATAATACAGCGAGTTCGTATGGGCGAGCGGCGACAAAAACATCCTGCACCTCACGTATCGCACGCACAGCCTGGCTTGCATCTGCTTGTATTCACATGTAAATGAGTTGAAATTTTGCAAGCTTCGATGTATAAACTTTGTATATGAGTTTTGTCGATGAAACTAAAATAATAAACGTTTGATAGAATTGCCGCGCAACTTTGTTTTAGTTATGCACTCCACGTGAGCACAGCTACGCATATACATACAACGTGTGTTTTTCACTCGTGACCAAAGTTAATAAACGTCGAAAATTCAATGTTAATTTGTACCGAATGAATGACTGAAAATTGCACAGTCGAGCCGTGGCGAGTGATTATTCTGATATGAGCATCGTTTGAAGTGAACTCAAGACCAAGTCTTACTACTATTGACATAGTTTCACCAAGCAGTCAAGTTATATGAATTTACTCGTGTGAGAGTATACATTAACGATGATAGCTTGATTAAAACGTTACTTTAGTCAAAATATTTCAATCATTTAAATGTCTCATTCTACAATTTGTTTATGAAAAAAATGTATTCAATCTCTCGTGAAAGCTCAGTCAAGTTAAAAAGTTACAAAAAAGGTTAGACTTTGCTCATTAAGCCTGTTGCAATCAGTTACAATACATTATAATACGTCGGAATATGTTGAATGGAAAGTATTGAATAAAATTACTATAAATTGCGTAAATCAGAGAAGATTGGGGAATTTAATCAAGGTGCAAAGTAATGCTAATACCTGCGTTGAACGTGTCAGCCGAGACGCGTTCGAGAGTTGAGTTGAACATTTATCGAATGTAAAGACGCGCCGTATCGTCGACGATGATATTTTATTCATAGTTTGAGCAACGTGAGAAATTTTCGTCGGTCGCGAGCAAACACGTAAACACTTCTCTTACACAGTTAATATGGAAAAGCTCTATGGTAATGATCCCAGCTTGGCTGAGTCTCAGATGATGTGCATTTCTGCGCTCGGCCCGAAGTTTGTCGAAAGCAGCCACCAAGTTTGCAGAGCGCCCGACGAAAAGCCTATTTGTAGGCAAAGAATTTATCGCTGTCGTCTTAGACGCAATTTTAACATCGGATTTGACAACTGCACGATTATTCAAGGCCGATTTGCGCGCATGAAATATACAGCGATAAATCGTATCCATGAGCTTTTGGGAAATTCATACCGGGAAATGTAGAAAAAATCTGTGAAACTTTCAATTTACAAAAGTTTATTTTTTCTGCTACAAACTTCACATTCGCGATCACCACGTTGCAGTAGTTACGCTTTATCTATTCATAATAACAATCTGTAAAATTAATTAACACCAATTTTTGCACTCAATGGTGCGGGTGAAGATGCATTTTAGCGCGTGCATAATCGTATTCTTTTCCACGATCATTCCCATGCGCATGGCTATGACCATGTCCGGGGATGTGGCCGTGACCATGATAAGGATCAAAATGAATGTGCTGTGGACTGGCGGAGCGAGCAGCTCTCTCGTAACTTGGACCTGTGGAAAGACAATGAATCTAAACATGGAATTTGAAAAAAAAATTGACATCCTTTAGTCGCGAAACAATAGAACATACCATTGGAGAATGCCGAAGCAACGACCAGAACAGCCATCAATAGTACAAGCAAGCCTTTGAGCATTTTTTTCGATTATTCAAGCTCTGTGGAGATGATTTCGTTGGAACGTAGCGATCCAAACTATACTCGGTAGGCAAGGACAAGCTACGTTTATATTAGCAAAATTCCCAACTGTTATTGTTTTGGTATATTGCATGACGCATCCAAGAGAGCTGCAAGAACCGGTCCGATGTAGCTGAGGTCATCACCTCCGCATAATTAGCAATTCTATTTATCCGAATATGGCCCATTGCGGTTTTGGATACACTCGTCTATTTGTTATTCATTTTTTCTTGGGGTTTTCTCGACACATCTTTTCGTCAACGTATACGTCATTGCATTGTTATTTTCCTCCTAGCTCAAGTTAAAAAGTTGTCAAAATAAACAAACAAATAAATAGGACTATACCGTTGCCTGATGTTTTCCACTCACGATGTTACAACTGCTGCGTTTATATCGCAGTCGATTGAAAAGAAAAAAAAATGAACGAAGGAAAAAAAGCCAGTGCTTGATTTTTATCTGTAAGCGAAAGAGAGAGAAGAAATTGGCGTGGCGCATAGCTTCGGAGCTCGGCTAAAAATTAATTCTCTAATGGTTTCGAGCGCGCAGAGCTATAATATGCGCTAGGCGCTTTCCAGGGCGCGAGCGATTCTCGTAATATTACCCAGGCCACGGGTATTCGCGTGCAGGTGCAACTAGTGTTGCCTCGCGCAAATAGCAAATGAACATCGTATACACGCGTGCCCGGCGCCGTAATGGCACGTACTCTATTTAAACATCTACACATACTTTTAATACTTGTGTGTATAATGTGGGCACGAAGAAGTAGCTCAGCGATCCACCGACTTTCAGCGCTCTGAATTATGAATTTTCGTATACGTATACTCGCGGCGCCGTTCATTGTGTTAAATTTATTTTGTGAAAACGTATAAAGCTAGGAAGATTATAGTCCTTTTCCTTCCGCAAGCTCCCGACCGGCAGTACTTCATTTTTTATATCCCTTGGATTTTTGTAGCTCCCTATATACTATATACTTTTCACCTTTGACGTTTGCACCAACAGCTTGTAAAAGTGCCTTTTCTTATATACCTCTCATATTGACGCGTATGGACTTTATTGAATCTTTATATACATTACCAGCACATGTACACACACTGCGAGCAATCTCTCATGACATCTTTGACATAATTCAATATATTTGCTGCTCCGTGAGAGAAAAAAAAAGCAAAGGCAAGTTGAAACTCTGAAAAATTCTCTGTGTTTACGCACATGCAAGCAATGCTTCAATAACACATACTCTCTTTTTGCCTTAGCCCTCATCCTAGTTCAAGCGATTTTCGCATGTATATTTTACATATGATATAATATATACCATGCTTAATATCAAGTACCGGTGTGTACATAAAATCCGCCCTCGTCAAAAAACAACGTCCTGCACTGCTCTCTCGCTCATCTTTTCAAGATAAAATATATCGGTGCGGAATAAAAAACGAGGTCAAGCCGGCCGTGGTAGTGCTGCGTTACTACACTTTGGTTATACCTCTTCGCTCCTTTATATGCACACAAATACTCAATACAGTATATGTTTGAAGAAATAGACCTTTGGAGCATTGTAAATCTTCATCTGTACAAGTCTCTTTTAGCTTATTTGCCACATCGTGCAACATCTGTTCCAACGAACTTTACATGCATAAGTCTTGATAAAGGCTTTGTCTCTTTATACCTGCTATTTAAGATAATGGAAAATCTTTTACATTTCAAGGCGCACATTGGCTTCGCACAGGGTGGAGGGAGGGAGGCGTCCCAGAGGATTATTGAATGTGCACTGATCTCTTAATACCTCATTCAGAATTGGTTACAACAGTTGGCAGCCGCTTCTTTCTAATGTATGCATGCACTAGTGCCGTTACTGAAATCAAACTTTTTGCGTGTAAAATTCTTGCATTTTCTGTTGACTTTTCATCAAAAGCTCCAATACTTTTACAAATTTCAATTACTCGGTTTTTTTATCCAAATCAAAAACTAATTTCATGTCAATTTAAAATATATCTCGTACCGAACTGAATATCCATTACCACTCATAAGGTCACTCTATCTATTTTTGCTCAAAACTATTTTATTTTAATACTGTTATCAAGTTTTGACATTACGTAAAAGTTTAATTAAAAATTAAAGCGCAAATATAGGGACAGTAACTTAATCGTGTGTTAAAAATTGCTATAATCACACCAAAAATTACTGTATTATGTAATAAAATTTATAGATACCATAAGTTTCCATGTTCAATGACAAAAGTGAGTGCATATCAATTCTGAGACACTTTTCTTGGCGAATACAAAAATTTTTCCTAGCAAATAAAACAATATTTACGACAGTATTTCTCTCCAAGATATGCATAGGAAGAAAAAGAAAGCAAAAGTGGACTAGCTTTTTTTAATGATTTGTCGGAGCAAAGCATTCATGATCAAAGATTTCTACTTCCTCTTGCCGATGTACATAGTAGATAGATGTAGATTCAATCACGTCACTGCATGAGTTCATTCCTTCCCGCACTTGCAGTTATTTGTTAACTTTTTTCGAGTGACAACTTTGATTTATCACTCGTCGCGGACGATCGGAGATGTAGCTTCAAGCCAGCCCCTATACTCGTTTTATTTCAAGCTTCCGAGCTTTTTTTGGAGGAATCTAGGAAAATACAATTTTCAAATTGATTTCTGAATTCAGGAGTTTTCAATTATCCAAGTAAGATGTGGGACAAACACATAACATGGAGACGTGGCGGCATATGCCAATGACAGGCTTATTGAAGCCTACAACGCACCTGCATCGATTGTCGAAGGTACATACATATAATGCACTCGAGCCTTGATAAGCTGTTAACGGCGAATTTTCTGATGCACACGACAAAAGGCTCCGGAGTATCGATTATAATTTCAGCCAATGCGCCTTGTAATCTTGACAGATTATAGCTTGCACATTTTTACAAAGCTCTATCTTATAATTCGCTCTTCATCATTGATTGAAAATTAATGCGTATTAAGAGAAAATTAACTAGTTATTAAAATATATCAGAGTCAAAAGAGCCTTTGCTCTTGAAACATCGCTGCAGTAAATTTGTACAACAACTGATTTTATAACTAGTTGTGAGCTACTTGTTTATCTACAATGGTAATTTGGGGTTTATTAAAACTTACCAAATACTAATCAAACGAGTTCAAAAACGTAAACAAAAAATGAAGGCAACAAATAAATGACAAAGTTGAATGGAATAATTCCCTCTTATTTAATGGATCTTTTGCGATAAAAAAAATGTTTGAATCGTATAAGACCGTCAGTGATATTATTAATTCATTGATAATTCAAACAATTAATTCTATAATCTGTTCGGGAATAATGCGTACCATAATCCAATTCAAAATTACCGGAATTAAAGAGAAACAAATCTTCGCTAAATTACGTTTCATGTATATTTAAATTGAATGCGAACTACTACTAAGTCTTTATGCTTTGCTAAACATTATTAATATGAGTTGCCTCATCAAACTGGGTAAATTAAATTCAGCTTGTTTTCGGACACTTCTAAAAATACGTCATATTCATAAGTATTGCGGAAATGGACATTAAAAGATTTGATATCGAGAAAAACCCAGTCTCTAGATAAATTTAAAATTGAAAAAATTAATTTTCGACAGTAAGACTTTGAATGAATTCTGGTTTTATTAATTTTCTTCAAAATATGTCATTAACAGTTGAACAAAATCAGAGTAAAAATATATCATAAAATAAACGCTTAGTGCCATCTTCCGTAACTTTGATCAAATCGAGGGCTCTGGTAACATCGACGGCTGCTAAACAATACGCCGTGGCATACCGTTCGAGTTTGAACTATCGATTTAGTACTTTTATTCATTACTTATAACATTTGTGGATGGAAAAATGAATATTTTTAATTTTTATGAATTTATTGATTTTTATTATAATTTTCATATCTTTTATACATAAATTACAAAAAACGATCGAACACGGCTCGATATACCGCTCCAGGCAGTATTTTATTCACTGATTTTACAAGAGGTCATATTGATATAGAAAAAAATAATGAGAATGTCCGCGCGTATGCGATCACAATTATTTTGTCCACCAAATAAACGCTCAAAAATATACATATGCTGCATCAAATTAGTAATGATGGTGATGATGGCCATGATGGTGATAAGGATCGTGATGATAATGATCGATGTGGCCGTGATAATGTCCGTGATCGACGTAATGTCCATGTCCGCCGTAATGCCCGTGGAGGTGACCGCCGTAGTGGTCGCCGAAGTGACCATGTCCATGATAATGTTGGGGTTGCGCGGCGCGCGCCAGCCTCAAGTGCTCTGTACAACATGCGAATTAAGGTTTCAAGTGTCTTATTTATTTTTGCTGATCAATTAGTAGAAGATGATGATATTATTACCATCGCTGGGGTAGGCCGATGCAGCGGCAACGAGAGCCAGCAGAAGCGCCAGTGCGAGTCGAAACATTTTGAGATTGGATGATTTCGTGGGAGCGAGATGATTCCAACTGATGCATAGCGGCCGATCGTCGACTGCTTTTATATGGAGCTCGTTACGAAAGTTTGGGACCGGTCCGATGTTGTCTACGCATGCGAAATTGGCCAAAGTCCCACATGCGTATTCGCACGTGTATACGTCATCCGGTCTAGCTCGCGGATATACACATGCCGCGCAAGTCCGCTCTAGTGCGCAATACACATCGTACAACGCACTAAAAATTACCAACGACTCCAGTTCTTTCCGGATTTTGAGAAAATACGTAAAAATCTGTTGAATTTTGCTCATTTCAAAACTTCTTCAATTTTGCTCCATCAATGAAACTCGCTCAAATCAATGAACTGCGTCAAAAAGTTCGCGTAATTATTTACGGTCTTGCGTGCGAATGCAAACGCATACGTATTAATGTAAACTTTAAGGTTTTTAGAAATTTGAGATCAAAATTAAAGGACTTTAATTTAACATTTTCATTAAAAATTAAAAAACGAGCTCGAATAGTTTACAGACGACTATTTTTTTAAATTACAACCAATAATCCGTTCGTCCGAAAAATAATTCTTAAATAAAAAGTTTTTATCTTCATTAAAGAAGATGAAGTATGAACTACTTCCACGATATCAATAATTCATTAAAAATGAGTATGTTGCGTACCGAGTAAGTATGCATTGAAACAATGGCGATAAAAAAACATGGTCAATCGTGGCATTTTCCTGAAATATAAAGTATAATTCTCACGTGCGAAATGCAAACATTTATCATTAATGACATTTATATTTGCCTAGCGCGTAGCTACTTAAACGGCAAGTTTCCTCCAAGTGAATTAGTCGTTGCCAGCTGTACCCAGAGACCATTTAACAAGGTACATCGTGCTTTCAGGCAGTCATAATCTCCAATAATAATTTTTACTTTGTTTCTTTTGCAGAAATACTTGAAAGCAACCATGAATTGTGCAAAAATAACGATCGTGCTTATTTTTTTGGCTTGTTTTGCTAATGAGCTAGTCGGAGCTTGCAACAATTGGCGATCAGCCGGCACCTACGAGCCTGCACCAACTTGCTTCGCCGTTTGCCAAGCCAGGTGCAAGCTGTTTTTCAATACTGCGGAATTCGAATGTCCAATAAGTGCCAAAGTTTTCGCACAATGTAAATGTTGCGGCGATTGATCGAGCGAAATGCTTTGTAAACGTTAAATAAATGTTACTTTAAATAAATCGATTTAAGCGAACAAATTGTCCGTGCCACATTGATCAGTAGGGCCCGAATAGTTGATACTCGTAATAATTTCTCAAGACAATCGGACGAAACCATAAAAACGAGATGTAATCGCAATTTCTAATATTTCGGAGACTTTGTTGATAATAATTGCGATGTAAGTAAGACTGCGGAGAATCGAACGCGCTCCTTGCGCTCGAACTCGAAAAAGCTTTCGAGGGCATCTCGGAACTACGAGACGTGATTATAAAGTTTTATATACAAGTACAGACGTACAAGCGGGCCGGCGGATCGCAACAGTTGTTTTCCTCTTGGCGCGCTTACGCGCCCGGACTTTACTACTACTACTATGACGACGACGACGACGACGACGACGACGACGACGACGACGACTGCTGTGCACACATTCGCACGGACGTGTACACGAGAGCTGCTACCGACGTATCAAGCAACAGTCTGCCGCTGCTTTATAGCGCTCTGCCAGGCCTCTGCACACGACTCCGTTCTAGCCCCTTGAACTGGGTCAATCAATATATCATGGACCCTTCGCTCTCACTTTATAATATTTTATATACATATACATAACACATAAACATAACACATATACATAACACATAAACATACGTCTCGCGCCGAGATCTTTCTGCTCTCTGCATGTGAAAATATTGTGCATCGAGCCGACCTTTGTCCACGAAAAGTCATTGATAGAGCCGCGCGGCAGCGCAAAAATTCCTCCTTTCATTTTCTCTTTGATTTTTCGTCCATTTATGAAGATCATAAATTCCACCGATGCATTATTGGCAATTAATTTTGCTCTCGACGAGTTCTATACTCGGTTAATTTGATTTTCAGCAAACCCCGAGAACTCCATCTCCGCAGCATTCGTGTGCTTTCATTTTCATTCTCTCGCTATAAAAAAAGAAATCACCTACATCGTCCGGTTCCATTAGTGTTACTGTACAGCGCATTGTATAAAGAGTACTTTTAAATCCCTCGAGCTTTGAGAGAGGAAAAAAACAACAACGAGAATTGCGTCACCACGAGTATAATAATACCTACTCGCTAAGTAAATTTCAATTGAATCTCCCTTCCAATGAGATACGTATCTGATATTTTCTAATGCACGCACGCACACGTCACGAGGGTTTAGTATAGTCTGCCTATTATAATATATGCTTGAAATATTAAATACGTAGCTATCAACCTATAAAGTTAATTTAAGCTCGACTCTTTTTACAAGTTTACCAGTACGAATAAAAAAGATTGTTCGCTTTTGAATGAAAACATTCGTTCATTCGTGTATTAAATAGTCGCGAAATTATTTCAAGTCGAGTAATTATATGTCTCTATTGAAAAAAAATCGGCGCGCTGGATTAAATTACTTGAATAAATCACAGCGAAAGAATAACGCACGCAGAAAACTTTGATTAAAAAGGCGCGCGAATGAAAAATTTAAAAGCCAGTCCTTTCCATCCGCTTAAGTGCATTAGAATACATGATTTATCGGCGATCCGTTGGCCTGCCAATCAAAAACTGAAACATCCCTTCCCGTCCGTATTCCGTCGCAGCGTCGCTTCTTTACTGCATCCCGAGTAAACGTTATACTTATATACCGACAAAAGCAAAGCTCCCGTGCAGGCAATAACGCGCGACATCACCATCTTTTTTTCCATATACTTATGTACGTGCATGTGGGTATATAACAGACTCGTCGAATTGTGACCTCCCCACCCAGCGACAAAAAAGGTAAAATCGAGTCTCTAGGTTGTGCGCACTGACGCAAACTGCCCCCTTCGGCCGTGCTCTGCGCGTCGCGCGTGGTACTTCTCGCTCGACGCTCTCAGTGTATAATAGCCCAAGCGAGAGGCATCATCATGTCCGAAGGCGCTATGTCGTCGTCGTCGCCGCAGCAGCAGCCGACGTTGACGGCGAGCAACAGCGTCAACAACGTCAACGGTGAGGTCGATTGCGGCGATGGGCTGCGCTGCTTGCCGGTGCCCAAGCGTCGCTACGACGAGGTCATGGCTCACTTGAGGCTCAACTTTTTCGCCGACGAGCCGCTCAACCGAGCCGTTGGACTCTGCAAAAGGGGCGAAAATCACCTCGAGCTCGAGAAACACTGTTTGGCTACTCTGGCATCGAGGATGTCCTGCATGATCGTCGATGAAAACGATAAGGTATAGCGATTCGGCTCTTTTTTTCCAATATTTAAATCTGCTCGACGGAAGGATATTTCAAGTTGGATTATTTTTAGATTATTTGTTTATTGGACGTGTGCTAAAACCTTTTCATCGGATGTTTAATACTTGATCACGGTTTAAAAATATTATCATCGATCAGATTTGCCGATTTTTAATGAACGTTCATTTTTATGCGTCTTCATAAATCTATACAGTCACGTATAATGAAAAAAAAAACAGTTTTAAAAGATTTGATTTTCAAACTCGTCATTGCTGATAGTTTTTCTGAATTTATTCGCGAAATAAATTGAAAGTGGAGTAAAATTTATCGCTGTACGAAGGGAATAAACTTCTGATGCCGAGACTTAGGGAAATTTATTTACGAACGCGTAAAAAGAACCCTTGTACAGAACCTTGTCGCGAATTTGCATTTAGAACATTGCTGTATAGTGCGCGTTTCCTGCAACGTTATTGCTTAGTGCTCATGCCTGGACACAGAAATATTTGTGCGCACATGTACCACTCGTGCATTTTTTCTGATTAATCTCACTGAGCCACGGCTATGTTCGTGTGCGTGTAACTTGCACACTTGCCTCTACATTTCTTGATTTATGATAATTTTATTCCCTTTTAAAATTAAACCGAACGAGATCGGCACTCGAGTGTGCTTTATATTGATTTTTCATTAAAAACACTTGCTGTAGAGAAAGTTTTATCACCTCTTAGCTTGATCATTTATTAAAAGAGTATGCAGTTATTAATAATGTAACATAAAAAAGTGGATAATAATATATCGATATGATGTGGTGTACAGTATACAAGTTACGAGATACTATTAATTTTTTTCAAGTGTACATTACATTTTTGAACGTGTAAGTCGGTTAGCAGATCAGATATATTTTGACTTTTTTTTTCATTTTTGTAGATCGCAGGAACAGCCCTGAATGGCATCGTCAAACGTGGAGAACGAGACGAAAACGAGCGTCGCTTGGCTGAATTACGAGATCCCAAGTTCAAAAGTATATTCGCTCTGCTGTTTAAAATCAACGAAAAGTGCGACATACCAAATAAATATGGCGTTGACGAGATTTTCGAATGCCGGATATTAAGTGTCGATGAAAGCTTTCGCGGGCGAGGCTTGGCCAATTTACTCGTCGAGAACAGCATACGAATTGCTAAGAGTAATGGTTTCAAGGTGAGAATTGATTACATTATTTTTAAAGGGATGGCAAAGCCAGTCTAATATAAAATGTTTAATCTTATTTTCTGAAACTTCAACTTATAATATTTCTTGAAGACTCCATGGTGCCCTAATTAACATCAAATTGAAGGCCACATTAAAGCTCTTGAGAAAAATATGCAGTAGCAGTTTCAGAAAATTGGATTGAAAATTTAAGGACGATCGCAACAATAATTGTATCTCATTTCTTTTATATTTTACGTATGTGTAGATTATGAAGGCAGACGCCACAGGTTTGTTTTCTCAAAAAGTCTTCCTAAAATATGACTTCAACGTGATTACTGAGATTCCTTACTCAGATGTGGAACCAAGCCTAAGACCTGGACCTCCACACAAAGCTCTCAAACTCATGGTCAAGATTTTAAATTGAATCAATTCTTTTTACTTCTATTTTTGAGACGAACAAAGTCATTTTTTTAGGTTTAATGTTAAGGTGACATCGGAGTCACTTACCTTATTGATCAATTTAATGAAACTGATTCTACTTCATTAATTTTTTTTATCGAAAGTATTTCCAAAAAGCTACGTAATGCATTTTTAGCATTTTTAAAGGGTGCTCTCGATTTGGAGGATTATTTATTAGACTTTGAAAAAAAAGTTTTTAAAAATTTATACGCTGAACGAAATTATTTGGAATTTTCGTTATTATAAACTATAAAATACAGGCACGCGAAGCTCGGTAGAAAAATATCAAATGAAAAAATAAGTACATCAAAAACAGTTTCATTGATTTCGATTGATAAAACAGTAATCCGCTTAAAAAAGTATTATTAAAATTATATAAGATGAAGCTCGGAAAAATATTTCTATTAGTTTATATGGCAACAAATCTACATGTAATAAAAAAATAACAGTATTATTCAATCGTCGCAGAAGCCAGCTGATATTAAATATAAGCTCGTCAAATTAAAGACGCAAAAAAGTATTCAAACTTGATATAGTACAATAAAACCAAACAAGTATTCGAGTCTACAGGTATACATATTAATGTACAAATGGAAAAGGGCAAGCTAGTCATAATATTATGGAAATGTATAACGTATGATAGATCAAACTAATTTGTATCAAAAGTTGTCGTTAGAACATGTAAAACTATAATAAATAGAAACTAGCAATTTTCAATGTCAGATAAGTAAATAGACGAAAAGTTCAATTTTGTTTCTTGTCAAAATTATACACGTATTATGGTGATACCAAATCCACTACCTATATACGATGCTCTTATTTCGTTGTTCTTAATGTAGTTCAAATTTCATTAAGAAGTGTTTGAAAGAAAATAATATGAAAATTCGTATTATAATGAAATATTTTGAAATTCGAATCAGCTAATAGAAATAGCATAAAAAACATCCTCGTAATTTATGGGAAGATATTAATAAAATGAAAAAATTAAAACAGTTCTATCAATTCTCGCAGATCAATAAAGCAAGCAGCTATGGTATCGTCGTTAATTGTTACATATGAATTTATATACAATAAGAAATAGACTATGCGGAAAGACTTGCGATATTTTTCTCTTGGACTCTAGATAATTTAAAACGTATCATATAATCGATGCGTTTGAGATATTATATGATGAGCTAATTTATAAATCTATAATTTTTTAGATACCTTATTAACACGTTTCAATTATTTACGATATTATTGTGTATAAAACAACTTTTCTATACATAAAAATGTTGTGTACCATTTCAAAATAATATACACAGTGGTTTATATATGTACATCCACTTCATAGTAATGATAAAATATTAAAATTTCAATGAAAATTATCGATCATCGGCGCGATGATAAATATTTGGACACATCTCTAAACTCGAGACTTCTATAATTGTTGTCCGTGCACCGGTCGTTATGGTAAAAATTCATTCATTTCGGATGAATAACTAGTATTACCATTCATTTTGGATGGATGGTTATCTTTACAATTAAAACCTTGAAAATCACCTGTAAAATTGTTCAACTTTACAAGAAGATGTAAAAAAGAGTTTTAGTCTCATACTGCTGTCAAGTAAAAAATTGGTAGCTTGACACAGTATGTTGCTATGTAATTGTCAGTAACTCATGGTACAAATAACTTGGCACAAAATTATACCGTATGTTATTGTAAAAGGTTAATGAAATAATTATGTTCATTTATTGACCTATAGCAAATACAATGAACTTGTTACTTTCAAAAATTTGATTTCATTTTCAGCGTAGTTCAAGATTATCTTAAAATACTATATACAACTCTGAAAGTCAAAATCACCATACCTCAATGTGATAAATAAGTGGTTAACAAGCTAAACGAAGTAAAAATGTTTCGTAATTTATACAATATCGTATATATTATATATATAATTTATTTGTAGATAGAAGGATAAATACAATCAAAGTCGCGAAAGATTTAATAAAAATTGTATTAGAATGAAATATATAAAAAGGAAAATTGTTGATACTGTCTTTCTCAATTATTGCAAATGTATGATTATTATTACACTGATAAATTTTTTTCAATCCAAATGAATTTCGTTTCTCCTGAAAATTACAAATTTTGCATCACAAATAAATCGTTGAATTTTTGGCATAGGTTTGTACTTGGAATCTAGTAAGATTTGATTGGAAGCTAAAAATCAAGTTACAAATCTGGTGATTTATTCCTAACAGGTTTCCATTATAGATCCATAGCTAGCAACTATGTTTGATTTTTACGAATCATATATGAATCAAACAATTTTTTCTCATCGCCCATCTTTATCGTTTATCTTCGATCCGGTATCTGTTTTTTATGTGACCATCACTATTATATACTGCAGACATGAAGCAATTCTTTACATTCACCTTAGCATTGATTATAACATTGATCAGACATTCGACCTCACTTTGACCTCTTAAATCGGCAACTCAAAAATCACTTAATTTGATATGTAGACAGTAAAGTACAGTACCTACCCATAAATTAAATCAGATAATTTAAAATTAGCCCTATAGTGCAAAATGAATTCACGCAAAATATATGAAAAGGCGCACTAGTGCCTTACAGAAAAATATAAATAGTAAAACTGAAAAATGAACAATTGAATGAAAATTTTTCGTCATTCTGAGTTTCGCGACAATTAAAAGAACAGGGAGAAGAAAAAGAACAGAAAATAAATGATAAAGTATCCGGATCAGTCTGAGTCATATTGGAAGAGATGAGAATTGTATAATTAAATCTTTTCAAATGTGTAAATTAACTCATCTATTTATTTTTTATCCTTCTTTATAGTTTGTTGGCAAGTTGACAATGGGTCAGTTGATTTTTATAAGGGCATTTTTTTGTGTAATTAATCGTTGACATTTATAGTTTGATTAATTTCGAATTTGATTTTAAGAATAAGGAAGTAGTAATAGTGCAAAGTTTAACAAAGTGGGCAAAATTCATTCTTCTATATAAATAAATTAATAAAGACTGTAAGTTAGTAAAAAAATTAAAACATTTTATTTTTTAACTACCTAATTTGAAATTTATAAACTCAAAAAATCAAAGGATTAGAAATGGTAATTAATAAAAAAATCAAATTTACAAATGTACAAGCACTATTTTATTAGTGAAAAATGTTGATTAATGATAATTAAGATTTATCACATAATTGATCACACGTTGAGAAATTTCCATCTAAAATCTGTACAAAAACTGCTAAATATGGTAATATTATGCAAAGTTTTGCACACTTTGCATATATAAAAAGCAAAGGTATTGGTGAAATCATGAGTAGGCAGCATAATTTATATGCTATCAGTCAGAGCAATTACACAGTCTTGATTTTAAAAAAAATCTGTCTCAAGAATATTGTATGACCAATATAGTAACAGAAATTTTTTGTAAAAGAGTTTAAAAATTGACTTGTGCTCTGAAATGAGTTTGCAGTTTGTTGGCCTTTGTCCCAAGTTTCATGTGGTATTTTTGTTGTATACGTTGCATATATTTCAAGTCCACGGCTTTTTTCTTTGCAGCTTCAATCTGAGTTCCAGTCCATCCTAAAGCACGATACATATTGATAACTCGTTCTAGTTTAACACTCTTTGGCAAGGTAAGTGCGCGATTAGGATTCAAATGTTGTTTATAATAACGCAACAAAGAACGATGTCCTATAACATTTCCTGATGGTAACACTAATTGATGGTCTGATGCTTCCAATTCAGAGGGATCATCAACTTCTTCATCTGGATGAGCTACATCAGCATCTGGATAACTTGCTGAGTAATCATAAAACTCAGCGTATTCTGCTAAGGCTTCTCCTTCATGCAGCATTTTACAGTGACCCTTGTCTATCATATGAGTCCTTGCGGCGTCAGCACTTTTAAATGATTTCCCTGGATAATACAATCACAGTTATTAAACAACAATTTTATTAAAATAGGTCATAATAATTGGTAAATACCAACCTTTATCGTTACACCAAATACACATGTATCCACCAAAAACTTTTTCCCCTAAATAAATGAGTAAACCTCTGAAATCAGTGCAGTATTCAGCATCTGGGATAAAAAATGAATGCTCAAGTGTCATGTGTTTTAAGTTCCGCACCCAACTTCGGCTATGATGATTGCAGAACAAACAATCATTGTTATTAACAGGATTTTCAGTATCTTCTATCCACTCATCCGAATCCACAGATTCCACATCAGAATCTACTTCCATTTCATCTTCTTCATCATCTTTAGTATTGCTTAAATTTGCAGCAGGTATACCAGAGCTTTCTCCATTTTTTTGTTCCATTGGTTCATCTTTTGATACAGATGTGTTTTGAACTTTTGTGACATTTTCTTTATGTTTTTTTGATAGCAGGTGATTTTCATACTGATTTTTGGTATTGAAGCACTTTTTACACACTTGACAAAAGGCATGTTGACTTTGGTTTTCTTCATCAATTTGTTTTCGATTAGCAATCACGCGTTTTTGAAAGTCTTCAACTGTGACAGGCTGAAGCTCTGCTACTTTTCTTTTCAAATTATAACGATGCCAATCTGATTTGTAGTGCTGTCTTTGAACTTCCAAATCACGAAATGCTACTCTACATGTGATACACGTGAAAGGAGATGCCATTTTTCGAGAGCGTTTGATTAAATAGATCGGTTCCAACTGCTTATCTGAAAATCAATATTATGTTAACATTAAGGAAGAACGAACCACTCCTAGTACATATGTTTCATAATCTCGTGAAATGAAAATGCTCATGTAAATTTGTATCAATGTACGTATGTGTAGAAAAAGTACTGTGCAATAGACTGACCAGCTACAACTAGACCAATACAAGATAAGAGATTGACTCAAATCCTCTTTGAATTAGTAATCGAGCTAAAATGTTGCCATAAAAGTTATTTGCAAAAATAGCGCCTTTATTCGTAAAAATGATGAAAAAGATGTTGCACGCGAGCACCGAAAAACGCGGCGCGGTGAGAGAATGTTTTAGGTTATATCAAAGTACTGTGCTTCACCGTAGTTCTGCTAGCTTTCTTGTATCAACTCCAGTCGCTGCCGAGTTTCAATGCTCACTTTTAGCAAATCACAAGGCGCAATCCCCTGGGCTTAGCTGCAACAAAACACTTACAAGTACAGCTTTTATAGACGACAGGCGCCTGCAGCTGCTGCTTCGCACGAACTGGAGTCTGAGCCTGCACACACCGCAATACTCATCATCGCGTTACGAGTCGGTTACAGCCGTTACAGGCCGTCAGTGATGAGTCGCTTTTGACGATTGTTGATCGGAGATCATCGACGCGCGATGATGCGTAGGCGTTAGTACGACACGTGCGCAAACGTGTAATAACGAGTATTATTTTATTTCGAAAAAACATGAGCCGCTTTCATGTCGTCAACCATTAAATTTTAAATTTTATTTACTTTTCTATATTTTCCATACCATTCTTGCGACAATAAATTCAAACACCGACTAGCTAAATGTTTTTCAAACTTATTATTCATTTACGAAAATATTTTCTGGAGATTTTCACGAAGACTACATAAATGAATTTGTACTAGTGAGTGTAATTTATATTTGATGGTGCTTGACCGATAACATTGCGAGCGATCGGCGACGTCAGGCACTAAATTCTTCCAAAAAATTATTCTTATTGAATAAACAGTATAAATCCCATAGACTTAAATTTCATTAGATTTCATGTGATTGATTAAACAATTGTTTCATTAAAACTCAACATTTGTCAATTGTTACTCGATAATACCGTTGCTTATTATTATTGAAATCTTTTACAATAGTTAATTTTTTGTACTGCACTTATATACGATCAGGCGATACCAATAATCTATGACTACATGACCGCAAAATATCATTTTTATTGGCGGTACATTTATCGCCCAAGTAACAATTAAATCTTTTAGCAGCTATCAAATTGTTCATTCGATAATATAAGTGGTTATGGGTTAGGGAGAAAATTAATTGTTCATTCACAATTGTTAGTGGAACATATGAAAATTCGTCAATTTTCCTCATCTGCTCAAGTTTATCTTGTTTTATCGAGTCAAACGAGAACATAAAAAAGGAAATAAACATTATGTTTTTAAAAAAAACAAGAAGATCGGAACAAACGTATTGATCGAGGCTTAATTCAGTTGTAAAAAATTCGAGTTTTGGGAATAAATATTATAATAAAAGAATGAATTCTGGTGCTTTTAACATTGATATGAACTCGAAGCAACAAAATTCGTCTATATGACGATATTCACGTTCAACTCGAGAGTCCCCACCACAGGCCATTTAGTTCGTGAAAGAGGCGGATTTCCACTGGCTTAAGTATTGCTTACAACCGGCTGCAGGCAGGCGCGTTCGCTTCGTGCTATACACTATACAGTCGACAGTCGTCAGTAGTTATACGAGACGCAGAATCGATCGGACCCGCCGTTAGCTGGCAGCAACTATATATTGTACGCATTACGCACACACACGCTTGCAGAGGAAAAAAGTGAATACATCGACGGACGACGAACGACAGAGCTCACATAGATTACGTTTGACTTCGCAATTTCACGCAGCGAGTTTTTATTATTTCTTTCGTTTTCGAGCGATAGGAGCAAGTTTCAGTCTCAGCGAGGCGGATCATTTTATTCACTTTTGCAACATCTGGAAGACAGCTGCAGTTACGAGGAAATTCTCGCGATCAGCCTGAGCCACACGGTCCCGTCATTCTCCGCGCATAATAGAGACCATAGCGCTCGCAGGTATATTCGTATAACCTTAATTCTGATCGCGACGTGCGAGCACGAGGCCGTTCTCGGAGCATCGTTTCGTTAGCTCCCGTCCGATGCTCCGAATTGCTTTCTGCGTCGCTAATCTACCATTTACATTCACGTGACAAATAGTTGCTCTTTAAATCGATACATTTCGCGTTCTACAAATTTGCATATGCTCGACGAGATAAATTGCTCAACTGAATACGCTAGTCTGATAATGTGCGTGCTATTATGAGTTTCAATTTTTAGGACAAATCAAGTAATGATATATCTTGCATATCGGAATCTGAGACTCGTTGCGCTGGACGCAGAGTACCTACATTTTATCCAATTTACTTGCATTATTAGTATATGTATTACCCATAAGTACACACTCAGACACGCGCGTGCTCCTACATACCCGCACATACTTACATATACACACTCACACTTGCGCGTGCACGAGATATTTATCACTAGCTTTGTCACGTTCTGCATGAACGTAAGCTCACGTATTTTTGTTGTTATATTGCAGGAAAACACATCGAAGGCACATTACAAAAAGTCGTGAACAAGTGCATACGAAGCGATCGTCGAGAAGAATTAATATAACTTCAACAACCAAGTGACATATCACAATATATTGGAGCTAGAGCGTGCTCGGCGATTATTGCGAAGGAGAATCAAATTGAGCGTGTGAAGGAGGCCAAAGGTAGCCACGTCGGGTTTTTTAGCCAGCAAGCGGCCGTCCAGCAGGGCGCTACCATTTTATATGACTTTTCTCCGACAACAAGGTATGTTGATCAATGACACTTCGAATGTACAATGTACTAAAGCTGTTGTTATTGAATAAAAGAAATGTATTAATGCTCCATGAACTCAATTCAACAACTGAATCCATCTCTGAGTAATGTTAATGATCTTGAACTTAAATTTTAAAATTATGTTATCTGCATAATGATATTATTCATTCCAAAAAGTACATATAAATACTCTCTGTTGACTATCCAATGAAATCCACTTTTAAGAATCTATAATTGGTTACATCATTTTTTTAAAGTAAAATTTGTATTCTTTCAAAGAAAATTTAATTAAAATTTATGTTCTATTGTTAGAATTAATATACTTTGAATGAAGCAAAACACTAAAGAGGATTAATTAATCATATAAAATCATTCACAAGATTGTGATAATAGAGTAGTGCAAAATTTACGTTCACACTAAAATTAAATTATATCTTTGATCGACTACAGTCTTACAATAGCAAGGTTTCAATCAGAATAAAACAGTTTGGTAATGAATGGAACTTCAAGATAAATGATATGGTCATTCATGATGATAATACAGGAAAATAAAGACGCTTATTACATTTGCAAATATTTTCTCATTCTTCATTGAATTTTAAAGTGGCAAGCATATGTTTTTATAATTCTAAAAATGGAATTACTTTTAAATGATTTTTAAATTATCAATTGTACTGTACCGCGTAAAACAATCCAATTCTCGCGAAATTTTGCATCGCATTGCGCGAACACGAAAAAATGATAATCATCGTCGATAATAATATGTCTTTCTAGTCTAGAAGTTGAAAAAGCACAGCATGAATAATAGATGTGCTTGTAGTATTGGTCGTGGTTACGAAGGAGAGTAAAAATATACCGGCATGCTTACCGTTTTTTTTCTACATTTTGTAATGCGACTAACTGCATTGCCAAATATATGTTCACTTATGAAATTTCAAGCAATCTTCAAACGTTCCTTACAAAAGGTAATTTTGCATTTAATAGGCACAATAATTTCTATGAAAATAAATCGTTATAACGGTGAATTGATTTACTTTTGGTTGAATTAAACATTTTATCGATTACTTCGATTTGGTTTTCTTGATGCAATCAATAGCTAGGTAACAAAAGCGATAATTCGCATTTCAGTAAACTATCAATAAATTATAAGTTTTCTTGAATAAAATTGTATATTATATTTCCATATAAAAAAACTGAGTGGTAGTTTTTATACAATATATGAGAATAGGATCATGTACATAATGCAGTGCGAATCATGTATTAATTGCCGCCTTGCGTTATTTTATCGCGTTAAACGAAATTAATATCTATAAAGGTTCAATTGACCATGAACCCTTGATCGTATTTAAACATTTTTTAAAATAATTAATCGTTAGTTTGAATTGACGAAATTTCAAAGTCTTACCAATTTTGCAAATGAACTTCAGTCAATTTTGCAAGCGTATTCGACTTATCGAAAGGCTTCTAAAAAAAACCAGTTTAAAGCAGCGATATCTATAGAAATTATATAAGCCATAAGGTGAGTTACATAAACACATCAGCTTGCAGCTTTATATCCATCAGTCGAAAGTATCGAGGTAATAATACAAATTTTCCATCATAATTAATGCTCCGCAGCACATAAAAAGAGAACTTCATGTCCGATCGTTTTATATTAATACGAACTTGCAAGCCTGATGTGCTAAAGAGCATATCAGGTTCTTTTACCCTCTTTATACATTTTTCCGCATTTTCGTCATCCTACGGCTCTTGGAGCATATTTTGGTGACATTGGAAAAGCAAAAGGGAATTAATTGTTGATCTGCAGGCTTTTTTCGTTACTTCTGGACCTCAAATGCAACCTTGCTATTTCCGCAAGTTCTTGCTCTCTTTCTTTGCTAATGTACTTGCGTATGTCTTTGTATGTGTACACACGTACGTATTATACTTATAGACACATGCTTAGGGCGATCAATAGCTACTGCTATATCGGCTGCTGCGCGCGCAAAGCCTAGCAAAAGAATGGAACAGGTATATTCTCTATTGCAGCATTACTGCTGTATTCCCCAGCAAAAGCTCTAGTGTGTATGCAAAGGCCAGAAAGTCAGTCGCACGCGTGATACAAGCCAAAGCTCTCGTACACACGCATTTCTATACGCCTTAAATAGTCCGCTTCGGTTGTCGAATTTCTTGCTCTCGAAAAAGTTATTTTTCCAAGCCATACATCGATCTTTGACTAATTATCATTTATTTATCTATTTTTGTTGAGACAGTAAGGCAAAGAATTTTCCGTGGCGTGTAAATAGAATAGGAGTTGAGCATTTGAAGTTTTGTAGGCTGTTGTCGTTGTTGTTGATTAGAAATAAAAAGGCCGGCGGTCGACGCGTCAGGAAAGCACGACTTATGCGTCTACGCCGAGCAGGTGAGTCTCGTTTACTTACAAAAGAGAAGAAGTTGGATGGAAAAATGTCACTAGGTCGCTCGTTTGAGCATCTGGAGAAAATGGAGAGGAGGGGAAAAGGGAAGATAACGCGTATACATGCATTAGGGGTAAGCTCAGATTGATTCTTCACAAAGCGCTCGCGAGCTTTTGAATTTAAGATAGACATCGGATTAATTTTACAATTCTTAACTGGTAAAAATTCCTGAAGGCCCCTGAAGATATATAATCATACTATTGTTACTATCATTGAGTAATACATTAATCGAACATGCAAATACTTTTGAAAATTAAAATGGAAAAATCATCTCTATAGTAAACGAAGGAAATTGAAGTTTGTAGCTGTATGTAAAAAGTTCAAGAAATTTATTAAGCACGAACCTTGTTCGCATTAGTCAACTCTCTCTCTTACTCTTCTTTTGTGCACAATCAAGTTATAGCAGAGCGTTTATCTCTTTGCAAAATATTTTCTTTCGCGCTTCCATTGTTTCCACGCGATTGTGTGCCACTTATATTATGAAACAAACAATCAAATTCTTTCTTTTTATATCCCTCTTCTCATCGAATGATATTCAAGGAATTTTCATAGGAATGCCAATAGATTTTTATGATGTTTCCAAGCATAATACGGAAAAACGTACAATTTCGCAAGTGAAAAAAACTCATTATTTGTATGAATGTTACAGAAACATCCAGGATATCATCCCGAAGGAAAGGCACGGTGTACAACACAGGAGGCGGTGGCGGCTCGTGGCCTAGCGTTGCTAAAATTCATTCTTCCGATCAGTTCCATCGTGACGGGTACACCCAGCGCTCAGCACCGGTCACCATAAGCAATCATTCGACGACGAGCTTTGATCTGCTCCGGGAAGAAGCTCCGTTAAACGGGCCTGAATTTGTGAGCACACTAGGTGCAGGTTGCACAGCACAGGCTGCGTGTATGATCATTGTGGGACATAAGGCAGGTGAGCAAGCGAGCTGCCGACGCGGACCATCGCGGACGAGGCTTTGCAACGCTCTGCAACAACTATCGAGCGATAGCAAACTTTTGTACGCACAGCAAAACACTTTATTGCTCAAATATCCGAGTGCAAAATTTTCCAGGTAATGATAGAATTTGTTGACATATTTGTGAGATTTCTCTGTTACATTCGTTACTTGACACGATTTCTTGTTTCGTTCATTTAGTAATAGGCATCGGAAGCTTCAGCCGTTTAGAGAAACGTGACTGGTGTCATCGTCGGAGGTTGACGCAACGCGACTGAGCACGAAAAAAGAGCAGCACACTGACGCGACACGTACCCCGGTGTCCCAGAAGGAAGGCGCTAGTGCCAGAGTTGCACTGTTCTCACCCGAAGAAAGCTCGACTCATAGAGATTGTCAAGCTGAAGTCGTTGCTGATTTGCAGTTTAGGCGCTAAGCGCGGTTCTAGGCGTACCAGCAGAACGAAAAATTTACCAACCTGAGATAATTATTAAAAACGGTATGATCATTTTTCTCCTATGACTTGAAGCATAAGATCCTAATCCGAATGTGCTTCCTTTCGCAACAGTCCATGTGCCGTTAGGATACTAAATACCAGCACAAGCCAACGTGAAAGCTCATCGAATGAATAATCGCTAGTTCTGTTGAATGCTCGCAAGTTCATTGTACAATAGCAGATAAATCGTTCATCTCTCTCAGCTGTTTTCCACTTCCAAACAAAATTTCTCAAATTTTTTACTCGGTGCTTTTCTTTACCTCAAAAAACTAGTTAAACTTTCTCAAAATGGGTAGCGTCAATGTCAACCGTGGCGTTAGCGATGCCTTTTATCGTTACAAAATGCCGAGAATTCAGGCCAAAGTTGAGGGCAAAGGTAATGGCATTAAGACCGTCATCGTCAATATGGTCGAGGTGGCCAAAGCCATCGGTCGTCCAGCCACCTATCCAACGAAATTCTTTGGTTGCGAGCTAGGTGCTCAGACTCAATTCGATTTTAAGAACGAACGCTTCATCGTCAACGGGAGCCACGATGCGTCAAAATTGCAAGATCTCCTTGATGGTTTTATCAGGAAGTACGTCTTGTGTCCTAATTGTGATAACCCCGAGACTGAGTTACTCGTTAACGCGAGGAAAGGTACCATCTCGCAAGGATGCAAGGCTTGCGGTCATCATGGCATGCTAGAAAGCAACCATAAACTCAACACTTATATCTTGAAGAATCCGCCTAGCCTAGATCCGGCAGCGCAAGGTAGCTCCCTTACCGAAGGCAAACGGGCCAAGCGATCGAAGAAGGCTAATGGTGACGCTAATGGAGATCGTGCGGGCTCCCCAGACAATGAAAATAATACCAGCACCACCGACATTATCGTTGAAGCTCCTGTCAAGATGGGTAAGCATTAAACTACATGCCTTGCCTCTTATAAATTTCATCTATCTATATGTAAAACATTCATAACGACGTTTTGCAGCTTCCGAAAAAGATGGTGATGATGACAACTGGGCCGTTGATGTATCAGAGGAAGCTGTACGTGCTCGTATGCAGGATCTCACCGACGGTGCCAAGGGCCTCACAATTAGTGACGATCTTGATAAAAGTGAGAAGGAGCGTATGGATATCTTCTACAAGTTGGTTAAGTGCCGTCGTGACGCTAGCCAACTCGATAACCATAAAGAACTGGTTGCCGAGGCTGAGCGTCTTGAGATCAAAACTAAAGCACCCCTTGTTTTGGCTGAGCTGTTATTTGACCAACACATTGCATCTCAAGTGAAAAAGTATCGAATTCTATTGCTCCGTTTCACTCATGAAGACGTTAAGGCTCAGAAGTATCTAATTGGCGGTATCGAACAAATCATTGCTCTGCACAAGGACACGCTCATGGCTAAGGTACCCGGCATTTTGAAGGTAAACTAAAACATTTTTGACATATCTTTGTTCATAATGCCTTTTGAATTAAGTTTTAATTTATCTAAATTTTTACAGTTATTCTACGATAACGATATTTTGGAAGAAAAAGCTCTATTTGACTGGTCTAGTAAAGTAAGCAAGAAATTCGTTTCCAAAGATCTATCTCAAGAAATTCATGACAAGGCAGCACCATTTATTACCTGGCTAAAAGAAGCTGAGGAAGAAGAATCTGACTCTGAAGAAGATGATGATGATTTAGAGGTACATAACACAAATCAATATATTTTCAAGCACTTTTTCTATTAAAAACATGTCATTATTACGATTTTTTTCAGATTGAATACGATGATAGAGCTAAACAACCTCTTAAACAACAAACTCAGCAAGCACCTAAAAAACCAGTAGTAGAAGATGATTCAGAGGATGGAGATGACGTAGATATTGATGCCATTTAAAATCAAAAGTATAGCTGAAGCGTCAAAGTCAAAATATATGCCAAGCAAAATTAGAGAAATTAAAAATTTTTAATGCGCATCATTGAATCATTTTTTTTTCATTATTCTTATTAAAAAAGTACAATGATTTGCACAATAAAAAATTTATTGACTTTGTCATTACTATGACATAACAAATTCTCAACTATCTTATGGTTTTAATGTAAAGAAAAGATAAATGAAACCAAAACAAACTGGCAAGTTGAGACATGCTCTGAAACTACTGTGTTTGCATATTAGTGTTATGGAAATTTTGAATAATTTCTTTATATCATTTTTCGTTAATTATATTTAGTCTATAATTTTTCTTATTTTCTCTTTACTACAAACATGAATCTTCATTTTCTCAAAGAAAAAACAAGAATCAAAGATGATATTTTCATTGAGCTTTTAATTAAAAATTTTCTCACTTTACTATCAAAAAATTTGTTATTCTATTATTGTTAATTAGTTTTTTTTAAACTGTATTCAACCTCATGTGTACTCATATCATTCAATTGTATAATTTTTGATGCCCATTCATTCATGGCTTTGGTATATTTTTTTTTTAATTTTTGGTCTTGCAAGAGAGATTAAAATCAAGAAATATGGCCTGCTATTTAAAAACGGATGCATTCTCTATTATATCAACGATTCAGATATATTATTCAAATAAATATGATTTATTGCTATGAGATAACAAACTGTGTTAATGAATTATTCATGACCTAACCTCTATCAAAAAAGTCTTGAATCTATGAGGTCTCACGTACGATATTTGATGAAGTTTCTAAATCCCAAACACCCAGTTGAATAATATTCAATATAACTTTTTGGCTCTTCTCTTGAAAGGTAACTACGTTTTTGGTTCGTTCAAGTCGAACATGCACAGGATGAAAATCGCAGTGGAATAGAGAGCTACTACTGCAGAGGTAGCTGCATGATAAGGTATTATGTATATAATCTCATTTTTAACTTAGTTCAAATTGCACTGCGTGCGGTGCAAGATGGCTGCAGCAACTTCATCGACCACCTTATCCTGTTTCATTAAGACATCCTCGTTTTCGCAACATACCCTGATACCGTCAAATAAATTTTTGCAATTGTTGCACAGACAAAGTCTCGACAGGAGGTTGAAGATTCATTTGTTTTTTTTAAAATTTATTTATTGATTTATGTATTGGAAAAATTAATATCAATCAAGACTTTCATGTTAAAATATTTATTGTGTGTGGTGATTTACATATATCGATACGAAAAGGCAAATAGAATTAAATCTACTTTTTTACTGCATAAACGCCGATCATGCGAAACGAGAATTTTCGGAAAAAGAAAAATTTGCAGAATGCTTGTCAGACTAAGACAGCAAATCTATAGCAACAAGGTGAGATTTGTTTATTTTACACGAATCAGTTGTTCAAGCTCATGTAAAAAAAAAGAATTAACTTTTTCGTTCCAATTATTCTTTTCTATTAGTTTTATATTCGTTTTGATAGTCAGTATGTGTACAATTGTTTTTTTTAATAAGTGTGAAAAAATAACAAAAAAAGTAATTGCTTTTCATAATATAGAAATATAATAATTGTATTGATTTCAAATTGATTACAAGTACTTACTAATTACTCAATTGTTAATTGAATTTTTTAGAAAAAAATTCATTATGGACCAGTGCTCAATTGTCAACCAGAATCTTGGTGTGGTTCTTGTGCAAACTGCTTTAGGAATAGTGTGCATAAACCATTTGATGAAAACATATGCAGCAATCTTCATTAGACAGTAACAATATGGACATTTCATCTGATTGATGATGATTTTGATGGTATACTTACCTTTACTAGCATAAAAACAAATATCAAGGATCTTTAGAATTAAGTTAAAAAAACAAAGTACATTTTGGATTGGTAAAAAAAGTTGAGACTTTTCAAATATTCATCTAAAAACAGCATATAAATATGATGTAAAAAGTATCATACATTTTTTGACACACCTCACAAATAATTTAAATCAGAAAAATACAACTAAAACAAAAGTCATATATTACTTTATGTAAGGTATGAGCTGTTAAAGGCTTACAATTTTAGTTCTTAAAGTTTTAAAATAAGAGAAAAAGTTTTAAGCAGTTATAAAATATGTCAAAAAAATCATTAAATAAATGTAACAGTGCAAATGGCCCCATCCCTTCAAAAGAAACTTTTGTAAGAATGAACTCAGAAGCTGAACCAGCAGGTTTTCCAACAATCTGTGGATCTAAATCTGGCTTAGATTCTTTAGCTCCAGATAAACTTGTTAATGTCATAGTCAAAGACAAGACACATCCAATGGCAAAATTATTAATAGGTAATATGATTGGCTTGAACAATGAGGAATCAAAAATTGTAGCTGCTTATCAAACTTTAACTACTATAAAAAATCAAGATGATTTTTCAAAATCAAAAGAATATAAACTGAAGAATAAATTTTACATTAAAAACAAACACAAAAACATTCTCAACAAACAAAGAAGAGAAATAGCTAATTTAGCAATTGATGCTAAATTTGAAACTATTACAAGAGCTACAAGAAGTGGCAGATTACGATCACCTAGGAAAAGATTATCAAAAGCTGAAGTGGT
This sequence comes from Trichogramma evanescens, assembly GCA_902732785.1. Lineage (NCBI taxonomy): Eukaryota > Metazoa > Arthropoda > Insecta > Hymenoptera > Trichogrammatidae > Trichogramma > Trichogramma evanescens. Next base: position 144,387 of record CACVKI010138914.1, read on the forward strand.
TCCTCAGCGAAAAATGATCAATGTGCCAAGAATACAATCAAAAAATTTTACGATTCATAAATCAGAAAAAGAAATTAGAAAGACAGTGGGTAAAAAAAAAACAAAATTAAAAGAAACATCGACACAATGTGAATTATTGAAACCAACTTATATCAATAAGGGAACGCAAACTGAGCGTGTTTGCGGCATTGAAACGATTGATGAAAACGGCATGAAAATTGAACTGATAGAAATGGACGATGTAAAAGAAGAACGCCAAAATATTGAGTCAGATAATGACACTGAGTCTTTCTGCGATAATAGTTTATCCCCTAGAACTTGTAAGTATGACCTAAAATTAATGTTGTTTTTAGCTCCCTTATATCTGTATATATAATTTTTTACAGATAGTTCAGCGTTTGCAGTTGTTCGTACATCCAACGTTAATTGTCGCATAGCTCTTTTACGCTCTATCGGTTTTAAGCCCATTAACCCAAAATCGCCAATTATAGATGTTGAACATGGTCGAGAATCCATCTGTCCTCAAGCCGATGAAGAGTACAACAAATATAATAGTGAAGAAACAGAAGACGTTGGTTACATGAACGTCTCACTACATTACGAAGACTTAGAGGAGGAAATTACCCAAGAAATGCTACATACAGTGCCACCACCGTTAACTAGTCTGACAGAAGCAGACTTTAGCCGTGCATGGCATGGCTGGCAGAAAGTACATATCAACGGAAAAGATTATTGGTCTGGTTATTAAACCGAGTGACAGTCGTCTACACGAAGTTAATTAATATATTTTTCAGATTTATTGTTTGTTATTTGCAATCTAATTCCGAATGCTGGCCATTCCGAAACATTTATAACGTTTGACTACTATTGTAAATATTCATATGCATATGAAATATAAATACGCCATGATGGATCTGTGTGACGCTGAGGAACATTGCTATTGGTTCTAGTAGTCATTTCATCGCTCTTGTGGTACTCACGAACAAAAAACGCGAGCAAGTTCTAGCTAAAATGATAGAATTTTCCATCAGTGTACACTGTTGTCTTTTAGAGACCTATTGCAAGTAATTCAACTCAACATTTACGATCGTCATTATTAGATCACGTTGAGTATATGTGTGAATCCAGTGACATTTTAATATTTATGTCAACTCCACAGCATTTGTGTGAACACTTGAAAATTACAATTCATCGTAATTTTCATGTTAAATTAGAAATTTTTTCTTGTCTTGAAAATAATTTCTAATCGTATGCAAACTCAAACCCACACAAAAAACATGCATCACATGACGTTTTCATGAGTTTTGAAATACAGCTTATCTTATTTTTAATAATCAAATTATGGTTGCCGAAATGCCCATCAAGCTTTTAAATCGAAACAATGAGGAGGTAATCTTCAGAAACTGTACTTTTGAAAAACAAATCTAGTGAGTGGCGCGTCTCTTCACCCGAATCTTCTACAGTCTCGAGAAAAATTCAATTTTAGTATTTTAACAAATCTTTTGTATAATATCTCATTATCCCAACATGTCTTATCGTTAATTGTTACCAAATTATGAGAAAACATGGTTTTTGAGTGTTAAAATCGAGTGCAATTTTTATTTTGAGTATGTGCTTTTTAAAAAAAGTTATGAGGGAGCACTGTCTACTATGGCGTATAGAAATATTTTTCCGATTTGAAATTTATATAGTAATATTATGTGTACATCAATCATCTAATTTTTATAAAATAATGATTGGAAATATCATCAATAATTAACATCATGAAATAAAAACAATGCAGCTGTATTATTACAATATTACGGATTCCAAAATTGAGCATATTGAAAATTTACTGAGGATAGATTAACATTAAATGAATACGAATAATTTTACGATTAATATTATCTGCAAAACGTCACACTGTTTATAAATTTTTAACGTGTTCATTTTTAATAAATTTGACTGGATAAATCTACGGATTGTTCTCAAAATTGTTTTTATTTATTTATATTAACATTATATAGATTAAGATGATGTGTTTGGGCTCTTTTTAATATGATGCTTTATTTTTGACGAATCGTATATTGATAATTAAGTAATTTGTAAAATAAAAGACCTTGAGGCAGACAATGCCACTTTTTTGAGATTATAATTTACTAAGCAAAAAGTCTATGCTCAATAATAAGCTAAGGCGTGATTATCGCAGTGTAATTACAACTTTTTTGTAAGTCTGTTTATGAAAAGAAAATGCCATATTATCAAGTAAACTTTTTTTTATCAAAAAAACCCTTAATTACGCCATAATAGGCTGTTCTGTCATGTAAAAAAAACACATGTACTCTACTTCAGCATTTTAAGCTAATTTCGGGCGGTAGTTTCATTTGAAATGCTATAATTTACGTTGTCCATTTTAATTTTTTATATTTTAGAAAAGATAATTCTGAGTGCCTTCTATCAACTCAAATTATGTAGAGGTCTCTGAGAGACAACTAGGTACATCAAATAAAAGTTAGAGAATTTAGCCCTTACATACCGATCCTTTGAATTTCGATGTATAAATTATGTAACATATAATATATTATATATTTATAAGTAAAAAATATAAGAAAAAAATAACTGTTTTTCCAAAGAGCCTGAAACCTATAAAGTGATAAGAGTAAAAGTCCTTGAACAATTGGGAACCATGATAAAATAACTAATTTTCGGACAGTTTGGAAAAGATTTTACTTTATTTTGCTTGGTAAAGCTCTTTTATTTACTTTTAATGCATTGAAAAAATAATTTTTTATTAAATTTTCAACAATAATACCCAGATACTATTTAAAACATTGTAAAAGAAACAATTAAAAAAACCAAAACTCACTTTCGTCTAGTTATCTGATCCTATATTCTGCAAAACTTTAGTTTATGCAATAGTATAGCGAAATAGTAATTTACGATACAAGTGCGATAAGTAACACTTTGGCACAAGAGCTATAATGTACACGAGAAGTTCACTCTTGGCTATTTTTAATACCTGGAGCATGAACTACTCATAGAAACTGGAGACCTGAAATTTTATTTAAATCATGAATGATTTAAATCAAGTTTAATTCACGAATCAAAATTGATTCGTGATTTAAAATGATTTTAAATCAAAAATCAAAATTGATTCGTGAATTAAAATGATTTTAAATCAAAAATCAATATTGATTCGTGATTTAAAATCATTTAAATCGAAAATCAAAATTAATTCGTGATTTAAAATCATTTAAATCGAAAATCAAAATTGATTCGTGATTTAAAATCATTTAAATCAAAAATCAAAATTGATTCGTGAATTAAAATAGTTTTAATTCACAAATCAATTGTATTTATGATTCATAGTGTCTTTTAATTCATTATTTTACAACCCTGCATAAAATTCATGGGTTTGTGAATTTTTTAAAATTTTTTCATCATTTTTATCGCTAAGAATCAAATTTTTAAGTTTTTTCCATTTAAAATACATGTAAGCTTCAAGCCGCTTGGGGACCACCTTAAAATCATTTTTTCGAACTCTATAACCCGGCGTTCTCATTGTCTAATCAAATAGAAGACATCTATAGGTGGGAGGAGAAGCAATACAAAAAAGTCGGGAAATAACGGACACCCTAGTGTACACACAGAGGTATAAGGTACCTATTTTTTGGTACGGTCTAAAAATGATAGTTACTGCAGGACTCGAGGTATCACCAATCATCTAGATAACATCGTTCCTAATCAATCCTCTCCCAAGGCAATGGTTTGAGATGGTTCGATTTTAGCTAGACGAGAAATTAAAATGGTTTACAGGGCGCAAAAAGTGGCAAAAAACTCCTTTTTTTAAAACTATTTGTAGAAAAGAGTACTTAGCATAAACAGATAAGTTTAGTACACGTTTAAACGATCCATTTTTCTGTCATTCAGTGTTACGCTTAAGTACGACTGACAATTCCAAATTGATTCAAACCTACTCAAAGTATACGTAGCTTTAATCAAACTGGAAACCATACGTATACTGTCCGTGGACTAATTTTGTCTACTGGATCACGGAACGTCGTATGCTTATACATGTTCCCTACCAACCGAATTCATGTTCTAATGGACAAAACTAGTCCACGGACAATTTACACCATGCAGCCTAATTGATGTGAAACATCTTTTTTCTCAAGACGGAGTATTTGAAGATTTTCACGTATACTTCCGTATACATTTTAATGACAATTTCCACAGGAGAATTCGACTATGGGAATGTACCTGGAAATCTACCTGAAAATTAATGAATAATTTATCTAGAATTCCACATAAAATTCATGAAAATCCTGTTTTCTCTAATAAAGATGATACTGTACCTTTTGATTGACTCATCTTATGCGTTTAAATAGTATCTGTCAAAGCTTTAAGATGATAAGTATAATACCGTAAAATACGTTCATGAAAACGAGTTAAGAATAATCAACTTGAAACAATATGATAGGTTTCAATGATCTATAGAAGAGTAATTTCAAAAATTTTTTAATACTTAATCTATGGGATTCTGTACAACAATTAAAATAAACTCTTTGTCAGGAGCGACCATGATTTCATGTTTTTTACTTCGTAATCTTAAAAATGTCAAGTCATTCGTCGGATCTAAATCTCTAATAATTGATCTAGCTTTATCTGATAATTGACTTATTAATCCAGCATATTGAATTGTCGTTGCATTATCCATGGTTGATTTGATTGGAATACCTAAAAAAGTATTGTATTTCATTAAAATCAATCATAATACTTGTATTCTTGAAACATAAGTAGTATGATTATAAAGTACACATACATAAAAATTTGCGCGATCAAATTAGTAAGTGCGATAATAATGAGTAAACATATCGCCGTTGCTTATGAGTAAAAACACACATCATCGAAGCGCCGTGAAAAAAAACACACCTCTTTGGATATCATGAAAAAAACACACCTCTTCGGAGCGCCGTGAAAAAAAACACACCTCTTCGGAACGCCGTGAAAAAAAACACAGCTCATCGGTGCGCCGTGAAAAAAAACACACCTTATCGAAGCGCCGCGAAAAAAAACACACCACATCGAAGCACCGTGAAAAAAAACTCTGCATCGTATCCAAAGAGGTGTGTTTTTTTTCACGGCATCTAATGTGCTGTGTTTTTTTTCACGGCGCTTCGATAAGGTGTGTTTTTTCTCACGGCATTTTATCAGTATGTTGTTTTCGTATCGTTTTTCACTGTGTTTTTACTCATAAGTAACGGCGATATATGAGTGTCATTTTGAATAATTTCAATAACATGGATGTAGGCAAGTTCATTTTTGTAAATAATCAAAGATAACGAGGATTAAACCGCCTTGAAGCGCAATATCTATCAATATTGCATAAACACTTAATAGATATGAAAATCAAGTCTAGGTATCGGCAACCCCTCGACCAAATTTCCTGCAGGATCTTGCGAAATTCCTACAGGAGTCCTATAGGATTCGCGAATCTTACATGAAGTTTTTTCAAGGGACTTCTCTCATCCACGTCAAAGAAATTGAACCAAATAGCACTCAGCAGAAATCCACACCGTTTTTCAACTCTAAGGTAATCCACATTCGTTTTTGCCAGACGTATAAAAATCATGCTGCGATCCCTTACAATAAATTTTTAATATGCTTATTTTTCATAAATAAATGGTTGATTCTCCCGAAATCTGCTTTTTGCATGTCTAGATGCCATGTTCTTAAACTAGTAAAAATAAGCCAAAACTGGATCGGTCATTCATTCAATATTGATGTATTCTTCCTGATTGAACATAAATATTTCAATTTTTCAGTGCCAGTTACATTTGCCGTGGAGATATGTATGCCAATTGTCACCTCTGTGTCATGTCTAGATCACAAAATCAACTCTGTTTGCATATACCATACATTTTCATAAGCACCTAACGCTATAATAACTATGACACAACGTTTTATACATCTAAAGTAATGTTTAAGTGCATCATTGGGCCTTGAAAAATGTTTTAAAAAAATTTTCCACACAACTGAAAAATATCTCGCACTTTTGTCGTCGAGGTCTCCTTGGCGTCGCACAGATGGCAGTACTCTGCGGTGCTGTTACCTCTCTATGTGCGGCGCAGTCATCGCTTGCTCGACACAGCCCGTTTGTGGCGGCGAACGCTCCGTACATAAGTTCTGTTCCGAGTGTGATTTAGTTCGAGCGACACACAACTCTGTACAACACGCAGCCTCTCTGCATTTATTTGTTCCTTTTGAGCTTAATAAGCCAAATATAATAACCACTTGTGTTTACCAGAGCGGAGCTAAAAACATTAAACATAGCAGAGTGATTTGTGT